>LGRX02011447.1:0-39359 GCA_001247695.2 Cymbomonas tetramitiformis
TAATACCCCGCCAGGCCCAAGAACTGCCTGACGTGGGTAACCGTTTCCAGCTCGGGCCAGTCCCTCACTGCAGCCACCTTGTCGTGTTGGGGTCTGCAGCCATCCGCGGAGATGCAGTGACCAAGGAACCGCAAGGATTTCTTCAACAGTTGGCACTTGGATCTCTTGAGGAAGACGCCCTTCTCCCTGCACGTCAGGAGCAACTGTTTGACGTGTTCGTAGTGCTCTGCAGCGGTGTTGCTGAAGACGGCCACGTCATCGATGAAGATTCGGACAAATGGGAGATGGCCCAAAGCCCGCTGCATCCGTCGCTGGTACTGAGACGGCGAATTCTGCAGCCCCTGCGGCATGACCAACCACTCATATGACCCCATCTGGGTGGTGAAGGCGGTCTTCTCGACATCCCCTGGAGCCATCGGAACTTGCCAGAAGCCATCCACCTCGTCGAATGAAGAGAAGAACTTCGCACCCTGCATCTCGTCGAACATCATCTGGATGTCTGGGAGAGGGTACTTGTCCTTAATTGTCTGGCGGTTGAGAAGCCGGTAGTCGATCACCAGTCGCAGCTCCTTGGGGTTCCCTGGTTTGGGGACCATCAGGCAGGGAGCTGCATAAGGGCTGGACGAGGGTCGGATGTAGCCCTTGGACATCAGGGTCTCGACGCGTTCTCGAAGTTGGCGGAGTTCCTCTGCAGACTTCTTGTAGATGCGCTGGCAGGGCGGCCCCTTCTTGCTCAGCTCAGGGTCCAGGTTGATGTTGGCCTCATCTTGGGGGTCATGTCTGAGTCCATCAATGTTCGGTAGAGCAGTCGTCATCTCCTTCTTGTACTCCTCGCCCCAGAAGTCCTGAAACTTGAGGGTCCACTCAGGGCCCACTTCTGCGTCTTCAGTATCCGCAGCGGGTTCGGCGTTCTCAGAGTCGATAGCCGTGGCTGCAAAGGCAGAAGTAGTATCATCGGGGGACTTCTCGGCCATCATGAGCCAGGCGGGTTGTATCCCCGGGTCGTCATTGCCGCGCAGCTTCTGCGTCTCCGCGTACACCAGGTACTTCTTCAACTGGGCGGGGGTCAGGAACACCTCATCCACCAATCCCGCACAGGCCGTGCCCTTCGGAGACTTGTCTCCAGATGCTTTCCCAGGAGAACAGCCTGTGATGGTGACGCGATCTCCAATCTTACCACTGCGGGACTTCCTGAGGAAGGAGACGGAACCATTCCCTTCATAGCCCAGAGTAACAGGAGAGTGACTGCGCAACCACCTTCCGCCAAGAATAAAATCCACCTGTATGCCCAGTGGTAGGATTCGAAGGGCAAGGGCGTTCTCTGTATAGGTGCCCGTGGTGGTGTGCGTGTTAAACTTGGCGTACGCAGTGGCGCCAGTGATCTTCACAGATCCATCCGCCAAGGTGACTCGCATCTCGGAGCCAGCTCGTGTCGTGAGGCCACATCGCTTGGCGCTCTGCTCCGAGATGAAGTTGTCAGAGGCCCCCGAGTCGATCAGCACCTTGACCGTGTGCCCTCTGAGGGTTGCATAGAACACCAGCAGCAGCGGTCCTTCTTCGTCATGTGCCGCTGCGAGGGTACCCTCAATGTCGGTCTTCCACTGAACTCCCCCATCCGTGCGTATGCTTTTGCACTTAAGGTTGGGGAGGAGGTTGTCCGAGGCCTCGCGGCATTCCTCCAACGTCTGCCTACACGCGGCGTAGAACTCCTCATCCAGCAAGTCAACATCTTCAGTCGGGTGGCTGACGAGGTTGTCCACACTCGCCGTCAACAGGGTACCCGCCGAGGTGCTTTCGCTCGAGGTGGGGCCGACATGAGTGGTGTCGCTGGTGGTAGGGCTCACATGGGTGGTGTCGCTGGTGGTAGGGCTCACATGGGTGGTGCCGCTGGTGGTAGGGCTCACATGGGTGGTAAAGGGCTCCCCATGACCGCCTGTAAACCTCCGAAGTTGCTTCAAGAGGGGAGGAAGGGTTGGGTGCACAATATATAACAACTGTGGAAACGAACAGCAAACGATCAGTTGTATATATAAGGCCGAGAATCATTCGATTAATGAGAAATTGTTAAATCGTGGGATCATCGTTCGCAAAAGCGTCGACGGCTAGCGCAATAATCCGTAACGTACACATCGGATACTTTGAATCGTCACTCTGACGCACGATACGTGTGGATCAATCAGTAATCCAGCGTCCATCTGTATCACGAAACACAATTCATTGAACCTTGAATCGTCACTCTGCAATACGATACGCAATTCAAAGGAGGCTACATCCTAAGAACTGTAAGGCATAGCCTGTAAGGCATCATGCTAAGGTGAGGGACTAAAGTGGACTCAGTTCCCCCCAAAATCCTAAAACACCATGAGGGACGCCTCAAATCGGTGTAAGAAGACTGGTACCAGCAGAAGCAACAACAACAATGACATCAAAGACATATACAAAGGTATGCCCGTTGTGAGGTCACAACTCTTTTAAGAGGGGAGATCTGTCAGGGTTATGACCGATGACACATGTGTCATACATGTCATACGTGTCATACCTGTCAGACATGTCATACCATGTCATGTCATGTCGAGTCATGTCATATATTATAATGATAGACAGTCGTCAGTACGGTCGACTATGACGGCACATGTCATCGAGATGATAAGTCACATCATCTGTCATTTATTCAAGGAAAGACTTGAATGACACCTGTCATCGAGAGTTCGTATGTCGAACTCGAAGATGGCAAAGCAAGATACAATCTTGAGGTAACAAACAAGAAATCATCTTCGCTTCTAGCATGTGCGGAACAAGCATGCGCTATATCATGGGGCGAACGCATTATTCGTTCTGCCGATACTGGTCGTTCAACCAATGTCTCGGGTTCACAAACCAATGGCGGTACCATCTATGCGATGGGAGACATTCGGTATAGATGAGCTAGCGTTGTGCTAGAGCAGTATCTTCTCACAGAAGTCTGCACTCATCCCGCTCATAACTTGCACGTGTGTTACAATCCAATAACACCGCGCTTTCTATTATATTATTGATATATTGAGGGCTCGCATATCAGCCCGTATCATATACATTCAACCACAACGGCAATGTTGTGCCGCACACAAGCGTATACACAATCACTTTGGTAAAGACAGCAGCTCGCCTGAATAAACGCGTGGTACTTATACTTAAGTCAGCTGACGTAGGCAGGATCAACACCGGCTTAAAGTTGGAACCAGACCGTCAAACTCTACATATTGTGTATTGAGCCCGCGGCCAGGATAGCGTTAAGTTGATGATGTTATACGATACCAGCTTCGCACAACAGTGCGCGCAGAGCAGCACGTGACCTGTTCGGGAACACCAGATTGCCGCATAGTCTTAGATGTTTGTCTTCAAGGTTGATGCGCTAATATCGGGGTGAGTGTACTCCTTGGGGAATTTGATGTAGTACTGCTCGTCTTCAGGTATAGGGGCTTGCAGAAAGGCCTGGGAGACGTCGTAGTGATAAGGCGTACAACCGTGGAGGATACAGAGGGTCATGAGGAGGCGGAAGGTGCGTAGATTGGCGGTGGGGGCGAAAACGTCGAAGTCGCTGTAGTAGGACTTGTCGAGGTCGCCTCTCGTCGTGCATCGCATTTTGAATTTGTCGAGGGAACCGTCAGGCTTTCTCTTCTTCTTACAGACGAGCTTGGTGGGGAGGACTTTGGCGTCTTTGGGGAAGGAGTTTGCTAATTCAGCTCGTCCTTCTTCGCAAACGCCGAGCATCTCCTTGTCCATAGCGGCGTTCCAGTGTTGTCGATTAGGCCCAAGTAGTGCTGCTTTGGCCTTGATGTCGTCGGGTTCGTCCATGAAAACGTCGTCAGGGAAGTCGGAGGCTTTGTCGTCAGAGTCGCGGGCTGCGATAAGCATGGTTTTGATGGTGGTGTCGAGCACGATTGCGTCGGTGTCACAGTAGGCGGTGCTGTGGCTGTCGAGGGAATTGAAGTACACCTGGTAACGTAGTCGTGCGTCAGGAGAATGATCAACTGATACGACGGTGGCGGGGTGGTACTTCTGCCTGTCAACTGGCCTTGCGGCACACTGTGCGAAGCAGGGGTAGTAGATGTTGGTGTCGCCGTGCTTCTGACGGTGTCGTAGATATCGCAGAAGTTCGGCGTAATTGGACTTGTCCATGGTGAGGCAGTGTTTCAACGTCGTCCAGATGGGACGGCGTTGTTGGGCGCATTGTACTTGTACGTAGGCATGAGTCTCGTTGCCGTGTTTGGAGCAAGCGATGTCGAGGATGGCGTTGGACTTGAGCTGCTGAGGGCGTCGTATAGGGTAGAGGCTGCGAGTGTACGGTTCAGCGTCCGTGAATGGCTCCGTTAATGCGCCATCTGTGTTGGCGAGGTGTTTCGCCATGAGATCGTAGTCGGGCAGATAACGAGGTTTCGCCAATCGCTTGAGCTTCGCCTTGGAGGTGTCGAAACAGAGGTAGATGGCTTTGAACGCTAGAATCCAAAAAATGATAGTCGGCGTGCTATCATTTCACTATCATTTTTGAAGATATTCGCAATGCGGTATATTTTGGGTGTTTAACACCCTAAGGGCGAATTCGTTTTTAGCAGTATGGGATCAGTATGAGGGCGGAAACATCCATAACTGCCACGGAAGTCAACTATTGGATATCTATGAAGTATTAGTGCCCATATCGGGGACTCGGGCGAGGTCCCTCAACCCTTCAATGCCCACGAAACTCGGTTTATCGAGTGGGGGACTTTGTGGAAAGTGCAGGGGTGTTCTGCTGCCGGGTGACAAAAGCGTGCTCTATGGAGAGTGCTCTAAAGGCTTCAAATCAAGGATATGGTATTTTCCCCCATTGATGTACACCATGATACGTCATCGCCCACTCATAACATCAAGTCAATAGTGGTGTCATGTTCATGGCGCATGCCCAAAAATGCCTCCAGCAGCTGTTCAATAGAATTTCCTTAAGTATGGTAATGGTGGGTCACATATATTCATGTGTGCACATACGGTGTGAGTGATAATGAAGTGTCATATCATCCACCTAGTTCCGCAATATAAGGTTTGCGAAGAATCGTGGCAAATGGATGTCTAGAACTTGAGTTATTGCCGAAAACGTGAAAATAAGTTCCTGGAAAACAGGATCTGTATGAGCAGTATGGCAATTCGCCCTTAAGGTGTTAAGGTACATTTATTGGTGCTAATACACGGACGATCTTTGATTTTTGGAATTTTTTGGTTCAAAGCAGTTTTTGGGCGATATTTGTGCTCCGCGCGTGGCGCGGAGGACCCACAAATAGCAACATTTTGGAATATAAAGCAAATGATATATATGAAGGATGTTTAAAGTACGTTTTTGGTTGGTAATACAGGCTGTTTTGTCCGAATTCTAAAAAACTTTGTAAACAGCAATGTTTGGGCCATTTTGTTGCCGCGCAGGAGTCATGCTTGATAGGGTTTAGGGTTCCCAAGTCAATCTAAGCAAATTTGAGCCAGTTATGTCTTCGATATATATATCTAGCAACCTTGCATGTTGCGCGCGCAGAGTTGTTTTCAGCATTTTGTTTGAAAACAGTTCAGCATCATCGTAGCAACACCGTATCATTAATCCCACAAACCTGCACTTTTAAAAATAGCGTCATCCCAAAATAGTACCGATGCTCGAGAATCGGCCATAACACGCCGGTATGTTTTGCACATATGCGTGTAGAACTGAGCTATGTGTTTTACTTTTTCAGGGATCGGTACCAGGTCGAGAATTGCTCTATCGCAGGCAAGACTGTTTAAATAAACGTTGGAACTGATTTGCTTTTCGTTGACTGAAGTTTATTATTTTGCTTGCGGTTCGGCGTCTGATGAACGCTAATTTTGTTCTGTTTTACGGCATGTTCGCAGGTTGTGTTTCAAGTGCGTCAATGCTTGCGATTAGCGGAACAGATTTCAGTTTAAAAGCTTCAAACTAATTAGACTAGTTTGAGTAGTTTCGAAATCTTGCAGCTTTCGGTAGAATCCCTGACTTGTGATAGCATTAGCCTGAACCTAGATCCCACGCACTTGTAACTCCGATGTCAAGTAATGTTATTTATCCGATGATGATGTATTTGCAAAGCATCACAACCTTTAAACTTTCTGCAAGTACAGCATGCACAAGACATCATAGAATGTATGTGTGCAAAGAAACATGGAATCAATGTAGCAACAATTGCAAGTGTATTTTGGAACTGCGCAGTACCCCTTAACCCTGCATAGCTCGCTGCATAGTCTCACTGTAAATGTATTTGGAGCCATGGTTCCAAGTTTTTGGAACCATGTCCGTTTAAGCCTTTGGAGCCATATATGTTTAAGCCTTTTGGAAACGTTGTTCCAAATCGTTGGAAATGCGGATCCAAGCGTTTGAAATTAATGAATTGTATGAAGCAGAATAAATGCGTTTGGAACCATGGTTCCAAGCTTTTGGAATGTCCAAGCCGCTGGAACCCCGGCGTTGGACTTCCTATAAAAGCAGTTCCAAGCCGTTGGAACCCCATTGGCTTTCCTATAGAAGGGATTTCCAAGCCGTTGGAACCCTATCGGAACAACCTTGGAACCCCGTGGGAACCCCTTTGGAAACCCACCGGATCCCTGTTGGAATCCCTTTGGAAACCCACCGGATCCCCGTTGGAACCCCTTTGGAAACCCATTGGAAGCCCACCGGAACTCCATTGGAACCCTCTTGGAACCACTTGTTATCGCCAATATAGAAAACGTCCAAAGGAATTCCAAACCGACCGTCCAAAGGCTTGGAACCCCATAGGAACTTTTATAGGAATTCCAAGTTGGTTCCAGAGGCTTGGAAAGCAAATATCCGTTTCCAAACCGTTGGACGGGGCTTGGAAAGGGCTTGGAAACGTACATTTGCTGTTCAAGCCCCTGGACGAACTAGTGTTAACGCCAAACCGCCCTATAGCCAAAACCGTCCTACGGGATTCCAAGCGGGTCCTATGGGATTCCAAGCCTTTGGAATGATTCTTATTTTGTAGGGAAGGTGGCGAAGAAGAAATTCGAGGGACATAAAGGAGGTTACTGCACCGCTCTTGACCCCAGGGTGAAATCTGCGTGCTCTTAAACACCACAGCCCATTACAATTTGCATATTTTACATGAAATTCCGAACTTTGAATGCACTTGTATGAGTGTAGCATACACTATCCAGAGCCAGTTTAGGAAGCGGACTGTGAGACGAGCAGTAAGCTCATCACAAGGCATTTCTAAAAAGAAGTGTGTTGAGGTTATCCAACTCACCGACTAAATTTTAGCTCCTCAAAGTTGGCACAAAGCATCTCTCACCCATAATAACACTCCAGGCTATACAAGGTTGTATACAATTGTGGCATCAACATAAATCGTCCGCAACCCGTATGAAAAATAACTGCTCCAAGGCACTCCTATCCATTGAATGTCCCACAGTGCTCTTCACTATTGCCCGGAGCTCTTTGGGTGCCTACAGCCCGGTGCTGACAGTGGGAAGCACATCCACAAGGCCATCCTTCGCTCCTCGAGGAGCCTCCCTAACTGCTGGGCTTGCCTGGACACCCTTCGCCGCCAGCCACGTGGTCTGCATCCCCACACTTGGAGCACTTATGCTCGAACTTGCACTCAGTGCCAAACTTGCAGGCGCCTCTGTTGTGTTTATAGCACGCGTTCTTCACCTTCATCTCTGGCATCTCCACCTCCATAGCGTCCATTTCGTCCTTTTTCGGGCACGATTCGTCGCCTTTCCCATGATTTGCATCGCCACACTTGGAGCACACGTGCAAGAACTTGCAGTCGCCACGGATACAGGCGCCCTTCTGGTACGCAAAGCACACGTTGTTTAACTTGCCCTGCTTGGCTTTCTTCCCCTTCGGCTTGCTTTCCTCTTTTTCTGTAGCCACAGGCGCAACACCCTGCACGTCCTCGTTTGTGTCCAACATTTCGCACTCGCCCACCACGTGATCTACAACGCCGCACTTGGAGCACACGTGCAAGAACTTGCAGTCGTCGCCGCGCTCACACTCGTTCTTCTGGTGCGCAAAGCAGGCATTCCCCTTCCGGCTCTTCTTCACGGCTTTCTTAGCCTTCGATTTCATTGGCTCTTCAGCTGGGGGCAAAACTCCCTCCACAACCTCCACTGCAGCCTCCGCCACGGTAGATTTGACTGAACACCCCTCGTTGCCCTTCACGTGATCTTCTGCGCCGCACTCGGAGCACTTGTGCTCGAACTTGCATTCAACGCCGAACGTGCAGTCGCCCTTTTGCCACTTGAAGCATGCGTTCTTCACCTTCATCGTGGACGAGAGCGGGGCTTCCGGCTTGATCTCCACACCGTCCTTGACTGAGCACTGAGCCTCACCAGCCACATGATCTGCAACGCCGCAGTTGGAGCACGTGTGCTCAAATTTGCACAGGGCGCCGTAATTGCAGGTGCCCTTGTTATGCGCAAAGCAGGCCTTTGTCGCCGGCCCAGACTTCTTGGATTTCTTCTTCTGCCTGTTGCTCTCCTGCTCATCCGAGGGCGCTTCGACCTGAGCCGCCCCGTTCTTTTTGTTGCACCTATTAGTGCCTGCGACGTGCTTTGGGTCGCCGCAGTCAGAACATATGTGCTCGAACCTGCAGTCAGAGCCGTAATGGCAGCTTCCACTGTTGTGACTGAAGCATGCATTCTTCACCCCACCCTTCTTAACGTCTGCGCGCTGCCGCTTGTGGTCTACGCCTTTGATATCCTGAAACGCTTCTCCCCGACTCCGGCGACCTGAGTACGGATCACGCCACTGATGCAGCAACTTCGGCTCTTCGGCTCTTCTCCATTGCTCCATTGCTGCATTGCTTGCCATCAGGCTATGCAATTGCTGCGCTGCCGTTACCCGTTGCAGCTGTTGTTGGAGGAATTCCGACTGCAGCTGGAGAGATTCGGGATCCTGGGCGGCAGAAAACATAAAGTCGTTCATTTGTGGTTGCATTAACAGTGACTGCATATCCATAGATTGTTGCGTTTGCTGCGGAGAAAACATCGTTGAGAATGTTGATAGTATTGATAATTTGCAAACACGGCCTGTCACACACCGGATCGGAGACTCAATTTGGCTTGTATCGTATCTTGTAAAGAATGTGCGTTTCACAATAATGCCGCAGAAAAAGACACAGCATTAGCTGTAGTATTGTCATCCTGCCTGTTGTGCAGTAATCCCGGGCGGACAGATGATTACCTGCTTGCTGTGCAGCTATCTAGAGTGGACTGATCTTCACCGTGACCCCTGCGCAGGAAAACATGGTGGAAAGAAGGTCACCGTGACCGCTGTGCAGAATCCAAGGTGTATAGATGGTCACCGGTGCTCTCCCGATCCACGATCAAAGTCAACAATATTGTGTTGAGTGTGTAAGGCAAAACGTTGAGGCCGATTCCCGCCGTACCTTTGAAAAAACAGTCCAAGTGTAAAAACTGAGCACTTTCTTTGTCTGCCGATGATACCTACGTGAGCATTTCCGTCTGACTGAAAACGAAAATAAACGTGCGAAAGAGATGTGCAGCACGCAAGGAAACAATGAAACACAGCGGATCAGACGAGAGAGCGATTCGTTCCAGACGAGAGGGCGTTTATTGGTCTACAATACCGGCGCGGGTTACACCCGCGACCCTTCGGAAAATCAATTTACCAAAAGGGACAGGGTGTCACGGGCGCTGGGAACTTCACAAAGTCACATGCTGACTGCATATCACGACTGCGTCTATCGTAAACCGTGATCTCCCGTCAGCTGGCCCGGATGCGGAGGCAGTCCCTCGAGACAGCGGTTACTCTTGTCCCCAGAGCTTATGGACGAAAATAGACATTTAGGGTTTGTAACTCTGTGGGGTCCATAAGCTCTGGCATGACTCGGCAGGCCTCCAAATCGATGTCCTCCAAGAGTTTCTCCGAGCCTCTTCCATCAACTGTAACGTCGACCCTCGCGTGTCGCAGGCCGCGCAGCGGCCGCGCTCGGAGAAACTCTGGGAACAAGAGTAAGACAACGGTGGTCTTCGGGTCTGGAGAGGGAACTCCTGTCGAGCATACCCCAGGGGCCAGCTCGAGTGCCCTGAACCCGACGGTCGACGTCCGACGTGTGAGCTGCCGCGAGGCAAGAGAGACGCATGGTGACCCTGGTGGAGTGGTGCCAGGCGGTCCTTCCGTAGAGCTGCCTTCCGTCCCCTGTTGGAGTGGTGCCAGGCGGTTCTCCTGCAAAGCTGCCGTCCCCTTCGCGTGATGATCCCGCCCTGCCAGCACCAAGGCGACGACGGACGTGACCCGCCTGGACCCCAGCAAACGCTCCGGTGCCACCTGCGTTGCCACCTCTAACTACCTCCAGTGCCCGGTAGGCCGCCGTCATCTCCTCCCCCGCTTGACAGCATGCTCGCCTTACTACCATCAGAACACCGCGACGGAAGGCGTCGCGGCAAATTTCCACAGAGGCCTCCTCCTCCTCCTCCAGCCCTCCTGGTCAAGGTGGGTAAATTATCGAGGACGAGCATTACTGGTCACGCGAGATGGACACACTCTGTGGGTGCCGCAGCCTTGGTTGGCCGGACGCTGGATACCCAATACGATGCCGACGGCCACGGTCAGGTCCGGTCGGCAGCAGGCGGGGGCCACGAGCTCTTCTACAAACCCATTGTCAGGGTTATGACCGATGATACATGTGTCATACATGTCATACCTGTCATACCTGTCAGACATGTCATACCATGTCATGTCATGTCATGTCGAGTCATGTCATATATTATAATGACAGACAGTCGTCATTACGGTCGACTATGACGGCACATGTCATCGAGATGATAAGTCACATCATCTGTCATTTATTCAAGGAAAGACTTGAATGACACCTTTCATCGAGAGTTCGTATGTCGAACTCGAAGATGGCGAAGCATGATACAATCTTGAAGTACCAAACGGTTCGGAGAAGAAATCATCTTCGCTTCTAGCCGTGTGCGGAACAAGCATGCGGGTATCATAGGGCGAACGCATCATTCGTTCTGCCGATACCAGTCGTTCAACCAATGTCTCGGGTTCACCGACCCAATAGCGGTACCATCTATGCGATGGGAGACATTCGGTATAGATGAGCTAGCGTTGTGCTAGAGCAGTATCTTCTCACAGAAGTCTGCACTCATCCCCGCTAATAACTTACGCGTGTGTTACCGTCCTATAACACAGCGCTTTTTGTTATATTATATGATATACTAAGGGCTCGCATATCAGCCCGTATGAGATGGTATTCTAACTCGCCAGGCACGAGAAACGAGAACTCAAGTGTGAGTGCAGCGCGTAGATATCAATAATTTTGTGTTTACAGGTTGCGGAGCGCAAAGCATATCAGGCGACGCAGTCGAATAAATACGAATATTGATATATTGCACGTAACGCTGCAATAGCGAAGACAGTGCGCGAGGATAATTGTCGCATTTGCAGGATCGTACATACAGCTGACCGTCGTATACACTATGCGAAAAGGTGTGCATGAGGCATACGAATGCTCTGAGATCACATATGCGCACAGAAGTGATTCGCATCTGTAAGAAATGTATGCGCGGCAATCATATGTGCGCGCATAAGCGATTCGCAGTCAAAAGTATGCGCGGTGATCATATGCACGCGCATAGATGATTCGCAGCTGTAAGAAATGTATGCGCGGCAATTAAATGTACGCGCATGGATAATTCGCAGCTGTAAAAATTACGCAGTATGAGATACGGCATAGAAAACATCAGCGGATTCATGATCCGCGCACAAGTCAGCACTCGTATCATGTGCTGAGCATATGGCGACAATATGTGCTCTTCATCAACAGCGCGCGCGATTGCATAAAATCACTTGCAGCGCACTACAATCATCTTGCAGTTTTATAAGGATGATGTCAAAATAGTTGCAACGATCATCTGCGCATCGTATGCGCGCGTCAATATCCTCTGCAAAATATTTGTATACTTGCAGGGATACTTTGGATGGACGCATGATGGACGCATGATGGACGCATGATGACCATATTGCAGCATTCCACACTATACCTTGATGACTGCAGAGATATTTCAAATTATTCACTGTCAGAATTTGTATACTTATTTGCAATCAAGAGTTTGAACTGCATGAATGTTGTGTACATCTTCATGACAGATCATGAATACTTAGCAGCAATATAGTGTGCAAGATATGTGTGTACGGAGATTGCAATGATTGCAGCACACACACACACACATGCACATATACTCCACTTGCAGCATTCACCAACATGCAGCATATAATGAGTACATGCAGCATTACACCACATATACATTATATACTGAGTGACTGCATCACTGTGAATCGGTGCATGCATCACCAATACAGCTTGATCACGATACCGGCTGTAGTATGTATACCAGTTTGATCATGCTAACAACTGGAACACTACTGGCATCATATTGCAATATACTGAACATCGCACAAGCATATTGCGGTGCATGCTAAGTTATATTAGAACCCATGTTAGCATAAGGTGCCTGAAAGTAATCTCAACACCATAATTAGCTCGTCATGTTCCGGTGGAGCCGAGATGCTCTTCGGATCACATGCACGTTCTATGGTGGATTACTGGATGGAATGCACACCAGAGCTACATGTAAAATAAACAAGCAACTCATTATTGTGAATGAGATTATAACAGGATTACAATAACTCCTAACCTGATATATATCATGCTAGATTCATTCAGTACATGGTATGCTGATCATCATCCTGCATGATAAACTATCTGGGAATATTGTAATACCAGAAGTCACCTTCCTGTAAGTGTGTAAAGTGAACACACACACACACACTTACAAAGTACTAATCAACAAGTACTACACATTGCACACACACTGACATTACTGTATATGATGACATTCACTGACTCAGAGTGAATTGATCAACTATAATGTCCATTATGTGCATGATAATATAGATACCATTCCACAAACACATGTGCGTGTGGAATGTCGGAGATGGCGATAGATATGGGAGCAGGATAAAACAACATGCTGTAGGGTTGGATGGAGATATCTCCAGACCCGAAGGCAGAATACTGTGCTCATTATAACAGCTGGTAACTGTTGAGCACAGTCCATCCACTCTCACATATCGCTGGAGCGACAACAACCACTATACTGCATTCTGACAATTGACTCAGTATTGATCAGCACAAAAGCATGTACCTAATCAGATCAGTACATATGTATATTGAGCTGACATAGGTTGTTGTGGACACACTGAACGGCATGAGATCGGCCAACAAAAGCCAGCCCACCATCATCCCAGTGGACGATGTGAGAAGCAAATCAGGAGCAGGGCGGGGCCGTGACAAGATACCACAAACTCATACATGTTCCCAACCCTGATGCAAAGCAGCATGGAAAGATGAAACGATGTGACCGATCATCGCCCAACAATTGTTGGTCTCTGGGTAACGGAGTAAGCGGACCCTGCTGGCATGCCCCCCAGTGGCTCCCGGTCGATGGATGGGACCTGTTGGTCCATGGTTATGTCATGAATGCAGTCACACCACACAGCATGGACACCCCATGTCAAAAAAAGGAAACATGCGGGCACCTAAGTGCTCCCCACAAAATTCAAGGGAGAACACAGAAGTTGTACATCACCACCTTCTGCCTCTCCTCGCAGCACGACAGACGAATCTACCGAGCTCTCCAAGAGGCAGTGCCCGCCAGAATGGCACCACAGGGATAACCGCCTCCCAAAACCCACTTCCACCCGGCGGTCGTCCCCGTTCACAGCGATCCGTCAGTACTTCATATCAAGGTTGTTGTGGACACACACACACATATACATGTGTTGTGCTAAACTGCTTAGATTATTATCAAGCTATGTCCAGATATGTTTGGAATTTAGAGATATCATTTTGATATACTCTTAGTGCACAGTCATATGCCCAAACATATCATAGGTTGATAAGTTATCACTAAAGTGGTTAATCCGCTTATAGTTGGTACACCTAATATATCATCAGGAAGTGCATTAACTTCCATGGGTTTCAAATCAGTAAAACCCATAATTATGATCAACCACAGATGTTGACATATAGAGATATTCACTATTATGCCATGAAAATTATCATGTGCAAAAGTGAGGTAAAATGCAGTACTTCTGTACTTTGCAGCTTACACACACACTGAGATATATTACTATGGTAAAACAATAAATAGCCAAAAAATGGGCAAAATGGGTGAAAATCGTCGGCGATAAATTTCAAAATTGAAATTTCGACCCTATTTTATTTGATATTATGATTTTATACCTATTAAGGTATCAGAAAATCATAATGACCATGGTCATATCTCGTGTAACACCCTAGATATTAGGTGTGTAATATATAGGGGTGTACATATTGGCTGTTGCTGGAAGTGACGCCCCGACTGTCATTCCTATAGTTAGGGTGTATGACTGTCACCGGTCCCGGAACCCTAGACCCCGAACATATAACGGGAAGACTCGGTATTCTGCTTGGCCGTTTTATCTATTCTGATTACCACACTCCGAATATACAGTCAAGCTGATATATTCAGCAGGTTTGGTACCACGCACGCTTAATTTTACACTGCGATTTTGGCCATGATTGGCTAAACACCGACGCTTGAGATGGGGTGAGGGGCCCTCGTTAGAGAGGTTTTCGGTACGGGCGGTATGGCTCGGTTACGGACGCGCGGTTGGTTGGACATGATTGGGTAGCGCTTACGACGGCTTATTTTCCGTGCAGTATCGTTGGGCTGGATTTTGTTGTTTCTGGTCTCTAGTACACCGTCCGACATTGATCACGTCCTTTCGTCCCACACGACCGCGTGCAATTTGTTGTTTCCCTGATTATCCTCGACGACCCGCCGCAACTCGCTAGCCGTCGCCCAAGCCGTTAACCTCACCTCGCATTTTTCCACCTCACCCTGTCTCTGCAGTCATTTCACTATGGGTACTTCTACGAGATCGCACACTGCGGCCGCACGCCGCTCACTAGTTACAATTTTCGACGATGCCGCAGCTCGACATGCGACCACGCCAGCTACTCCTACGGTTACAACTACACCAACTGCCCAGTCGGCAGGAGCGCTATTCCTCGACGCGGTCAGACGTCTGGCGAAGGAATCCTTCGACGAGCGTGCCGCCAAGCTCGTCATCAAGAAGGTGTACGACGACAAACATGGACGTTTTGATGGTATGGAGTCGAACGTCAGCTCAGTTTTCGCCCGTCTGGTACTGGCATTACGGGACATTTTCGTCACTGAGGAGTCCGCGTTTGCCTCTTTGTTCGACCTGGAGGATGCCACCCTGCCTGTACGCGCTGAGGCGAACAAGCTTTTATTTTCGACACTGGAATTCATCGTTGCTCCAGTGTCACCCGCAGCAGACTGGATGGAGTCTTCGGCGGAGACACACCCATTCGATGGGAAGCGGGTGTTGCTGGAGATCGCCAGAATGCTTCTGGATTCCGGCGGACCCTTCCAGGGCACCGCGGACCTTCTGGCCATCAAGATAAACCAGTTCGACCCGTCGCGGGCTATCGCCGCCTTCAACGCCGCTCTCCGGTCCGCTCGACGGAAGAGCACCCTCGACGCCATGGAGGTCAAGTCCCTCTTCATCAAGTCCCTCGACCCGGTCTTCTATGCTCCGGTCGTCAACCGCCTCCTGTTGCACGACCAACGTGCGGCGGAGTCCCTTGCCACCATTCAGCAATGGACCCGCGAGTGCCACGCACAACACGGGACAGATTCGCACGTCCCGCCTGCTACGCGCACGTTCTCCGCCCTCACCCTGGCTGAGCAGGGCAACGACGAGGACTACAAGACCGTCTTCAGCGAGCTCCGCGACCAGCTCTACGACATGAAGAAGGAGATTAAGGCCCTCCACAACCGTCTCGACGACACGAAGGGCTACACGCCCCGCAACGACAAGAAGAACACCATCGGACGCGGTGGGCACGGTGACGGCTACCGCTTCGCAGCGAAGCCCCTCCCCGAGCACGGCAAGTTCCCGCAGAACTTCCGTGGGAAGTCTTCGGGTAAAGTGGCTTTCCACAAGCCCACCGGTACATTCGTTCCGTTGTGCCGGCACCCGGCATGCTCCGCTACGGCGGAGAAGCATTGGCATCGGGACTGCCCGAACGGCGGGCCACGCGGACATGTTGGGGCGCACGGTTTCAGCATTGCGGACGGCGAGAACGACGTGCTCGCCATGATGTTCCAGATCGCCGTGGACGACGACGACGCCGCTCGTTTCGACGCCGTCTGCTACATTGCAGACGGCAAACCGGAGCTCTACGACACCGCCTCCGCCTTCTCCTTCGCTGTCACCGAGGAGCGGATGCCCGACACCATCGACGAGTACCTGGGGTACCGCCAGCCCGCTGACACCCGCCTCGGGGTTTGCGCGGTTGGTGGTGCTACGAACATCCACAACTTCAAGATTCATGACAAAGTCCATGCCGACGCTCTGGACGTACCACCACCGCCGGCACCGCCCTCCGCTCCGCAGTCGGTGGTGTCTGACGAGGGGATGTACCCCGTCAGCGCGCTACACGCGCACGAGCCACACGCGACCTTCATGGACAAGTTCGCGTTCAACTTGGACATCGCGGGACCGGAGCCGACCCTTGCAATGCACCACATGGGCCCCGTCGCGCCCGTGGACTCCGTCTCCGTGACGACGGACGACTCCGAGGATGATGGCGAGTGTCTTCCGCCACCGAGACAGGCCTTGGGATGCGGCAGGCCGCCAATGGGTTTCGGATTCTCTGCCCTCACGTCTCTTGCGGTCTGCCTGATGTTTGTTATTTGTGCAACTGCCGCGCCTTCGCGTGATTGCTCCGCGCCAACATCTTCGGCAACAGGGCGCATCGGCGACGAGGTCGGTGGTGCTGGTGTGCTGACGCCCACAGCCGTCCCGCCGGATCTCTAATGGCAGCCGGAGGGCTGGTACCACAGCTGGTACCGTGCTACGTACGGGTACGGGTGGACGTGGCTCCCAGGCCCCCCGCAGCCACCTGAGGCAGCTCCGATTGTTACTGCGCCGCCCTCGCCGGGTGGTGCTCCGCCATCGCCGGACTACGAGCCACCCGCCTGGGGCGGTGGAACCGGAGATGCACTTTCTTCTTCAATTCAACACCGGGCCGGACCGGTTGCACCCGGTGCAACTGCCTGCAACGACATCGGCACATCTTCAATTCTCTCAATTTGCTCTACGCATGATTTGACAAACAGTGGTACCAGCTCTCCTGGGCGCTGTAACAGTGGCACCGGCTCTCCCGGGCACTTTCGAAGTGGCTAGAGGTACCGAGATTGAGATTAGCCTGCCTCCAGAATGTAATGCCGTTGGTTCAGGTTGCCCCAAGATGGGCTTAATTTAGGGTTTTAGCTGTATCCGTATTCTGCAGTATGCCTCACTAGCTGCTAGTTTCGGGAGTTACCCTGCCAGAAAGGACAGGTTCTCCTGTAGGATGCTTATTTCCACCGAAGCTGAGTAGGTGTTTGTTTCAGTTCCGTGACCACCTAGTTTGCCAGTCACCACCCTAGGTGGTGTGCTGGAAGTGACGCCCCGACTGTCATTCCTATAGTTAGGGTGTACGGACTGTCACCGGTCCCGGAACCCTAGACCCCGAACATATAGGTTATGACAGTATGACAGTATGACGCTATGACAGTATGACAGTATGACAGTACAGTAGTATGACAGTACTGTGGGGCAGTCATCGTGTCAGTCTGTCGGCATAACATCTGAATCGAGAATGACGAATCGGAATTAGAAATGAGATCGGATCGGGAATTGAACGTTGAGCCGAAGTGTGACATCGGTTGTCGAGTGGTTGACCCTGCAACCTGAGTGACGAGTGAATAAGTGGAGCACTTGAGAAGTGTTTAGCCTTCAGAACTCGGAACCGAATTATCGTTTGTACCTCAATCTGGCCCTGATCCAGTATATTATAAAAATCCGAATTGTGTACCTTTGCACGTTCAATCAAAAACATATCTCCGAGCATCTGTCGTAGTGCCCACGGGCACATTTGGTATCAGTGTGCTGCGAATTCGCCCCTGCGCAACTCGCCCACGGACCTATTGGAACTTTCGTTGTAATACAGGGGGAGAGCTGTACTTCCGGCTATACGTGCGCAATTTTTGCCTCTGTAAGTACATTTTTTTCCCTATACAACGGCCGTATTCTCTGGGAAATATCTTCAAAACGTCATATTTCAGCTCCTTACCGCGGAAATGGTGTTTCTTGTCACCAAGAACGTCCTCGCGGACGCTCTTGGCCCAGGCACGATGAAGACGTGCCTTGTAGATCTCGTCGGTCAGCCTCGCAGCTCCTGCAAGTAACGCCTGACGGCCACGTCGGCGTCCTCGTTCGAAGCAGGGTTGGGGGTCGGAACGGTCGGAGTCCGCACCGTCGGGCTGTTCCGAACCCCGTCGATAAGCCTCAGCGAGGCATCAATGTCGTTGTCCCTCGTGAGGGACTTCTTTGCTCTGGTGGTAACACCCATAACTCTGAAAGCCTGATGGGAGGTGGTACGCCGGGGCGCGTTCGGGTAATGTCGTGGGGAAGATTCGACGCCACAGTCACGGAAGGAGCGGTAGAGCCATGCGAGCGAGGGGCACTGGAAGACGTCGTTGCTGGAATTGGCACTGTGACATGTTCGTACTGTCACGTGTCGTTTCCGGTATGTCATCTTCGGTGACTCTTCTTGTGTCAGTCAGGGTATTTATTCCAGTATGTTATCTGTTATTGAGTTCGTTCTATCTCGCCGGGAGCGTTCTCCCCGTGGCTGCTGTGCTGTTTCCAGCAGGTTATGGGACCACTTTACGCTTGCGTATTGTGATTTTTTTAGCGTGAATTTTATTTCGTACTCGCTCTATCCTTATTTTGAGCTTAGCCGTCTTTATCGCGGCTTACGGAATCACATTCTCGCTTTCGCTTGGACTATCCGGCAGTTTCGGGAAATTACGGCAGAGTGGTATCGGCATTTCTTTTGTTCGCGTTCGCTTTCTTTCACGGATCTTTTTTCCGCGATGGCTCTCGAGAATATTTTGTCCGATGGGGAGCTTCTTGCTCTTTTGTTATCGTGCGACAAGAAATTGGAGAAGGTTGAACACCTGAAACGCGTCCAGCTTGTTTCGTTATGCCTAGCCCAAGCTAAAGCACTCAATCATTTTCGAAGTGCTCCGCAGATTCTCCCTCAGCCTACTGCAGTTTGCGACCCGATTATTCTGAGTGTTCTTGTTGTCTCAGAGGACACAGCAGTTGGTGGTGCTATGTCCGATCGGTTTGTTTCTTCAGAAGTCTGTTTCTGTGAGAAGGGCGTTGGAACTGGACCCGTAATTTTGGACACCCGAACTGTTTCTTCGCAGATCACCACTACCAGACCCGCGACTGGGCGTTCCAGTTCGCGTAGGCTTACGCAGCAGGCCCCTCCTGCTCGCATTGAGCGTCACTATTTTCACTCCGTGGATTCCGGATCTCCTATCGTTGAGTCAGAGCAGGATATTCACGCAGTTTTTGACAGTAGTGAGAGTGAAGATGAATCGGAGTACCCACTTGGGTATTACGATGAATCTGACGACGATTGTGAGAAGTTTGATGGCCTCTCCGCAATTTTGCCCTTCACAGTTGGCACAGGCTCCTGCCTTGGGCACAGGTTCCCAAGGGGAGTCTCATGGCGGTGTTTTGGACGTTGCAGCAGCTGATTTTTTCCCGCAAACAATTATTTCGACTGGAAATGCTTCGCTCTCTTCAGAGCACGTTGATCCGGTTAACGATGACAACGACGAGTTCTACCCCTATTCTTCCGACGATCACGAGGAGCACGACTCTGGTGGTGCTTACGAGGACGAGGCTGACCACTCCGATTACGGTTCTGGAGACCACTACGACTCTGGGTCTGGTGGTGCTAGCGGCAGCTCATACGGGGGTTATTCTTCTGGTTCATCTTAATTTCTAAACGGACAGGCAGAGCTTTTACTTCGTGTTTCGACCACTAGCTGAGTTGGGAATCTTCTTTTGTCCGATGAACTTGGTACATTTCTTTTGACCACTAGCGGGCAGCGTTCTACATCACAAGCCTCATTGTTATCCTTAAGACGTGACGATCGCAGGATCATGGCTTTGTTTTCTTTGCTAAACCGACAGGCAACTGGTGTTTCCTTGGTTCATCTCTTTCCCATGAGCAGACAGGCGGCACAAGTACTAGCTGCTGACCACTAGCCGGCAGGAATTTGAATTGGGAATGTAACCCGTGTGGACTGAGCCCGCTAGCGGTGTATGTCCTCGGCATCCTCTGTTAATTTCTTCACACTTGTGATCTTCTAGCTACAACACTTTAACATTCTCATTAGATGTAAACTCTAGTAGCTAGGGTGGTGACTTTCACAAGCTGTAGAGCCACCTCAGATGAGGTGGTGTGCTGGAATTGGCACTGTGACATGTTCGTACTGTCACGTGTCGTTTCCGGTATGTCATCTTCGGTGACTCTTCTTGTGTCAGTCAGGGTATTTATTCCAGTATGTTATCTGTTATTGAGTTCGTTCTATCTCGCCGGGAGCGTTCTCCCCGTGGCTGCTGTGCTGTTTCCAACAGTCGTCGAGGTCGAAGGTGCTCGAGCCACCAGCCCAAAAATCGGCAGCAAGCGGGATCAGGGCAAGCGTAATACCGTAAATGAACATTGCGTCGACTAGGCCCGGTCCAGGTCGAACCCCCATAGCTGCGGCTCAAAGACGCTCACCGCAAACAGCTCATCTCAAAATTCCCGTGAGTCCCCAAACGCGCCGTCGCGCACCACCTCTCCAAGCGGCTGCTTTAGCCAATCATGGCCAAACTAGCTGTGGAATATAGCGTGGAATGGGTCCACGACCTACTGGAATATCCCGGTTCAAGATATCAGACAGTCAGTGAACCAATATAGATAAACTCTCATAAGAAATAAACCCTAAGCTAGATATACCCGGAACGGTCACGGAGTCGGAACGGTCTCGAGTCTAGCTACCTGTGACACTCGGTGTGTCACAGCACAGGCTTACGGATCAGTCACGGTCCAGTGTTGGCTACCTAGGAATCTGTCATAGGGGCCTGCACCGGGACTCCCGGTCAGGGCTGCCTATACAGATTTCAGCATGATCTACCGGATATGACACGTGACTGTATGACTAGTCACTGTGACATTTCCAGCACACGATTAGTATATCGAAACTATCGAATATCAATACCACGCCTCGGTCGATTTCGGCACCTGGAATGCAACATGTGCATGACTGCCTAGAGACACGCTCTGAGCCTAGAACGCCCAGACCATAGATAGCTTAGATACCCAGAGCTTGGATAGCCATTAGCAAGACCATTTCGTCTGGAATAAACCCAGTAAGTTTATTGTTTTCACTGTGCACATAACAGATACCTATGCTGTTTCTTACACGGATATTTCACCCGGCAACAATTATACCATGTTTCACCGATAGATCACTAAATCACTACCTACAAGGGCGAAGAAGCGGTCTGTAGTCTTCATGTTAAATTTAAACGCTTCTTGCACTGAGATAGAATATTTGTTTATTCTCTCGTGCACTGGTGACTCGCGCGCTTTACTGAGCCGATAAATTTACAAATAACTGCAAATATACCTATTAAACATCTGCAACGCGTCATCAACCTTGGAGCTTATGTACAATCCATATCCGATTGAAACAGATACTAAATCGTATCCAAAGATAATAGCAACATAGGTAATACGGGCTACACGTGTAGTTAGTAAAGCTTGACGGCAGTAAATAATGCTGATGCCCCATAGAATTGGCGTAGTTCTTCACGAAGTTTTCTTCCTTTTGACATTCTCTGACTTATTAACGACCCCAGTGCGAAAAACCCTTCTTATTCGGTGCAGAAACTCACACCAGACTTCCCCAACTATTATTATTTGGGCAATGTCCACAAGTGGTCCTTTGTACCCGTTGTGAAGGTCTCACCTGGACACACATGGCACCAGTATTCACGGTTAGCACGCAACAACGCTTGGGAAGACTAGTTTGAGATCACCTTCCTAATAGTGTAAGCTTGTAGAACAGACATATACTTAAGCCCAGATTTTAACATCAAGTCTTGAAAACTCCCCACACAACCGTGAAGCGAGGCCATGGTCGACGTAAACCCCAATTTGTTTATGGATATCGCCATGGTCATTTCCGAATGTGAATCACGTATGTTCCACTTTTAAGCGACTGTCTGTCCCCACACACGTGTCGCTTGTCCGCACGAGTTACTTACGCTATCTGCACGGCTGCCCTGGTAAGAAGAGGCAATCGGAAGGAATGCGGAGACAAATTACCTTTGGCTCTCATTGCACCACTTTTTTGGTACTCGTGATTAAAAGATCCAACTTTATGAGCATGATCAAGCTCAGGCATCGCTCCTCGCGGCGTGGAATTATTAGTTTCGTGTTGAGACGGCCACATCGAGAGAAGTGATCCAGCCCGATCAACGGTGCACGTGTGGAAGTGCCCGCCCTGCGATACGAAGTCGCAAACTTTTATTAGGACAACTCTGCGGGGCAAGCGAGAGGTCTTCACCAAATTCATGTGCAGAAGGGTTCAGCAGGAAAGAACAAAGCCAGATATGTCACATCGGACCGGTCACCCACAATACTTTGCATACCTTCCCTTTTGCAGCACCTGACTTCTTGTAGGGAAAGTTCTCATGCTGCACGGCCACGTCTCCCTTCTTGGTGTGGAAAAGCTGACCCAAAACACCGTGAAATTGAGTGCCCATGAGGTTAGGAGAAAAAATAGAATTACAAGGCAAAGACCTTCGAAACGACTTCTCACCATATCGTCCGCCATCGGGGCACTGGCTTTGTAGATCGTGAAGTCCTACAGGGAAAACTCGCCCTGTGACGGCGGGAACATAACTTGGTCGGCAGGCGTCGTTTCCAGCGCCAAGCATATATGGAATGAAATATACAAGCGCACTTAGCAACGCGTTTCCATACTCAAAAAAGCAGAAAAAACGATAGTTTACGTTCACCGCACCCCTGCACTTTGATGCTTTCGCACAGCACACAACTCGAGCTCCTGGCTAGGCGTTAAGAATTTGACTACGTCGCGCAAGATTACAGGCGAGGTATATGGGTGTGGGTTTGTACTCATAACATATATGATATATATATATATATACATATACACGCACACATACATACGTAGGCAGGTATATGTATATATGTATATATGTATATTATGTATATATATATATATATAATATAGCTCCAGCTACAGATGCATGAAGTAACTGCACTCACGTAGTGATAAGTAACAAACAAAACCGACATCAATTTTAGAGTAGCCTGGATACCCATTATTTGATATGGAAATATATAGATATATAGATATACAACTCTGTGCATAGTGTCAGTGCGGTGCATTCTAGGTGTACACGCAGGGTGTAGCTGTATGAATGTATGTCCTACAGGGAAAGGGAAGTGGGGTCATCTAGCGCTTCAGAAGAAAACGTGAGATATACAGGTGACAAGAGTAGAAGATCGAGGACCACGGTGTTTTTCAACAAAAGGAAAGCACATGTTACCAACAGAGACTAAGGCAACCTCGTCGTCACAAAGATGTTAAAACTGAAGAGTGTAGCGTAACAAACGAATGGGACACAAATACTCGTATAGTAGAATTATGGACATGACTATAAAGCATGTCCAAACTGATATGAGCACTGATAGTAGACGTACCGAGAGGAGCGTAAACATGTCTTCCGAATTTCTGAAACGCTACGGTATTAGTAATAGCGTTTCAAGTTAAAAGCAGTTCCTGTTGATCGCCGGCATTTCTTCCGTCATCAGTGATGACCGTCATTCAGGAGGCGGATCGTCCGATCTCGCTTCCCAGATCGGGGAAATGAAGGATCGCATTGTGGCTGTTCACTTCCAGCTTCGTAGTCGAAGTGTCGCCTGGCAGAGGGGTTATTGAAGAAAAACGTCTCGAACATGGATGGTAACATGCCCTCGAGTCGGGTGATACCCGCGGGGCGGGGTGGGGAATCACTGAGTAATACTGTTGGTCCAATGGATTTCCCGATAATGGGATGATCGCTAGGTTCGCCTTTCTGAACCGCCGCTCCCGTCGGGTTAGGAGTGGCGAGAAAAGAAGCGGAAAAGAAGGTCAAAAAAACGTCGACGGTTAGCTCGCAGAGCTAAGAGCTAACTGTAAACTGAAAAATCATTTTTTCAGTATACCATAATATATGTTGATATGTTAGTTTTCTTCGGACGTTTCTAAAATATTCGACGGGGTTCAAATATATTTTGAACCCCGCTTTGGTCGATCTGACTCACGATGGCCTCTTCACGCGTAAACCTTGTTTTTACTGCCTTGTTCTTTTAACTCGTCTCTGCCTTAGCATGTAATATGATTCTAACGAACCCAGCAATTTGAGTTTCGACTTAGAGAGCTGGGGAAAACATTTACACCTGGTGAAGCTGGGGAGTTTACTCCTCAATGAGGAACCAAAACCGCAACAAACCACCAACTCGGCAAAGTTGCAAAAAGTAAAAACGACATCGTGTCCTTGGCACGCCTTGTGCTAGTGTGTTATGTTTGTAGTTGCGTTCTTCCATCTTTCATTATGGGCGCAGAAGAATTACCGTCAACGCCAGTTAAAGCGAGTAAGTCGCTTAGAGAAAAATACGAGGACGCGAAAATGATTGAAGGCGAAGTCCAAAGGCGCATTCAAGACTGGGGGGACGCGATGGGAAAGGACGTGGTCACGTCTTTGATCTTCAAGCACTTTAAGTCCAAGGCTCTGGAATTACATGGGGAGAACTTCAACCTCGCGTTCTTCTTTGGGAAGATCAAAACGAATAGCGTTGTCGCGTCTTACATCGTGAGGTACCTGACGAAGTTGTGCACGATTGAAGACGACGAGAACAAGTACGAAATTTCAATAAACAGTCCGGAGGTTCGCGCTCGTAGTCAGAAGCTGGTGGACTATACGAGAGGAGAAGTAGCACTTGGGAACATCGCAAACTGTGTCACCTGTCTGTTGGAGTTTGACCTCTTCCTGCCTGTACTAGAAGCCTCAACCTTAGAGGTAGCGAAGTTGGAGGGATCCGAAGAGCGACAACGCAGGCGAGGCTGCTCATGTGAACAAGGAAGCCGAGACGCAACCCGTCGCCTCGCCTTCTGCTTCTCTCTTTGGAGAAATTAACATAGAGGAAGCAGAAGAGGACGACTGGGAACATGTAGCAGATAAAGGTGCGTGCCTGAACCAGGCGCCAATTTGTTGCTCATTAACACCTAAATGACGAATCGCTATACTGCTGGTACCGATACTGTTTTCCGGGTACGTGGTTTTCACGTTTTCGGCGATAACTCGAGTTCTAAACATCCATTTGCTACGATTCTTCGCCCACATTGTACAATGGTATCATGCGGATGCCATGGCACCATGTTATCACTCGCACCGTGTGTGCATACCTCCATATATGTGATCCACATTCCCCATACTTAAGGAAATCCGGCTGAACCATTCCTAGGGGCATTTGCGATCATGCGCCATGAGCTTGGCACCACTATTGCCTTCCTGTTACGAGTGGGCGAAGACTTATCATGTTGTATACCAATGGAAAAACTAGTATGTACTCAATTTGAGGCCTTTAGAGCAATATTCATAGAACATACTTTTATCGTCTACCAGTAGGCCATGCTGAAATCTGTATAGGCAGCCCTGACCGGGAGTCCCGGTGCAGGCCCCTATCAATGACAGATCACTAGGCCAACCCTGGACTGCTGACTGATCTATAGGTTCGTGCTGTGACACACGATGTGTCACAGGTAGGCTAGACTCCGAAACCGTCCGAGACCGTTCCGGGTATATCTAGCTTAGGGTTTATTTATCTTATGAGTTTATCCACACACAATTCGGGACTATCTGATATCCAGTGAAGTAGGATATTCCAGTAGGTCGTGGCCCTATCCGCACGTTGTTATTCCACTTGCTTTGTGCTAGGGGCACTACGACATATACTCGGAATGATGTTTTTTATTGAACGTGCAAAGGTACACAATTTGGTTTTTATAATATACTGGATCAGGGCCAGACTAAAGTGCAAACGATAGTTTCGGTTCCGAGTTCTGAAGGCCAAACACTTCTCAAGTGCTCTACTTATTCACTCGTAACTCGGGCTGCAGGGTCAACCACCCGGCACCCGATGTCACACCACGGCCCAACGTTCAATTCCTGATCCGATTTCATTTCTAATTCCGATTCGTCATTCTCGATTCAGATGTCACATCGACGGGCTGACACGATGACCGTCATACAGTACTATCATACTACTGTATTGTCATACTATCATACCCCGGACATCTGATACTCGATTTCACCGTCTTTCGGATCCCGATGCGAATCCGGCCATTCCCCGAGGGTCTGACTAAGTACCACGATGACCACCCCACAGTACTGTCATACTACTATAGTGTCATAGTGTCATAGTGTCATACTGTCATACCCCGGACATCTGGTACTCATTCTCATCGTGATTTCAAGCCCAATTTCACTGTCATCGTGTCAATCCCAGATTACTCCCGATGACACACACATACGCACAGACATATCGGCTCACGCTGTGCCTCCGGGCACAACTCTCCCCCCCTTAGGAGTGGTCTACCTCCTGGGATCACTCCGCTAAGGTGCCGATCTAAGTTCCAGTTCTTAGGTTTTCTGGTTCCTTCTTAGCTCCAGTTCTTAGGTTCTCTGGTTCCTCTTCGATTATAGCTTGCCTACCGCTACCAAGGCACCATTGTCATAAAAAGGGGTGCCGCTTGGAGTCTAAAGCGGGTCTTCCGTCTTGCGGAGGCGTAGATGTCGGAAAAGTTGTCGCAGCAGGGGCGCTGGTACAGGGTATACACTTGCGGCTTGCCCCGCTCCAGCTTGCTGCGGATGAGGCCCTAGCTGTGCAGTTTTCGGATGGCTGCCGGTTGCCCATCTGCACGCGCATGGTGTTGAAGCAGTGCAGCGTAGCAAGGGCGTAGGTGGTGCTGAGTTCGTCCATATGCAAGTGGGCTTCATGTACTGCATACCGTACATGCAGTAGGTGCACACCAGCGGAGGGGGGAGCTGGCGCATCATGGGGCGGAGCCGCAGCGCGTTGGGGAAGCGACCTCTGGGATTCTCCATGAACCAGTGCTTCGGCTCTAGATAGTCGATGATCTGCAATGTTCGCCGCACGATCTTGTCAGCCTGAGGAAGGTCAGGAGGTCCTCCAGTGGTGCGCGCTTGGCTATACTGCCTACAGGGAGGGCTGGCCCAAACGACATCGAAGAATCCTGGCGGGTATTCCTTGTAGTCCCACTTTAAGATGTCTTGCACATGAGTGGGATGCCAGGTGTGCTCGGAGTCGAGGGTCACTACTGAAGCAGTGGGGAAGCAATTTAGGAATTCTCTTTCCACCGAGCCAGTACCGCTGAAAAGTACAAGGATTCTGGGCACACGGGTTGTCTCTGTCTGAATCGCCATCAGCTCCGTCACCAGTGCTAATGACCCATCTTCTGCGAGTTCTTGGTGCTCCCACGGCAGAAGGGTATCATGCTCCATCTGCTCGAGCTGGTCCAGTTCATCGCAGGGGTTGGTGATGAGATGTGCAAGCGTCACTCCGGCTTGAGCAGAGTGACGACCACGCTGCTCACGCCGTCGTGTGGCTTCGTCGCGAACTTGTGCTTCCATGCGCAGTCTCGCTTGCTCGAATTCACGAAGTTGTTGAAGTGGGCCTCCGCGTTCGAGTTTGTCACGGGTCCTCCATTGGTCGTGGGCCTTGGAGTAGCCGGTCCAGCGAACTTTCCACGCTTCCACCTCTTTTCCTCGTACAGATCGCACTCGGCGTGCGAGGATGCGTTCGACATGCGCCTCTTTCTGACCGTCTACCACCACCTCTTCAGGCACTGCCAGGTGGTCGCGCGCGGCGAAGGCGTCCTGACCGCTGGTGTATGGCTTGAGGCGATGTTGAGCGAACACGTCGTGTATTCGCCAGTGAGGGGGAAGGCGTAAGCGGTAGGCTACTGGGGCTCCTCTGTCGGCCTCCGGCATGGTCACGTTTGCATATCGCTGAAGAAGCGCTCGGTCACAGGGACTGGTCCATGCCAACGTTTAGTCAACTTCCTGCAGATGGAGCGGTCCATTACTTTCTCGGTAAGATGCTTCGCCTCTATCCAGACCAGATCCCCGACAGCATACTCCCGCTGTCCGTGCCTGCGATCAAACTGCTCGCGCTGTCGTTGCTGAGCTAGTTCCAACCGTTGTCTGGCGTCCCGCAGTTGCGACGAAATTTTCGCGGCCACTTCGTGGGCGGTACCCACTCCCCCTGTTCGTCGTCCAGCGGTGGACTGCGCGGCCTCCAGGAAGAGGTCCAATTGAGACAGCGGCGAGAATCCAAATACCAGCTCAAATGGTGTGAAGCCAGTGGATTCACTTCTGGAGTCATTGATCGCGAACTCCACGTTGGTGGTAAACAGATCCCAGTCCTCCACATTAGCATCCACGAAAGACCTGAGCATGTCCTCAATGACCCGATTGCTGTGCTCCGCTTGCCCGTCAGACCGAGGGTTGTACGGAGTGGTGCGAGCCACTTTTACGCCCATCAGCCTCATAAGCTCTTGCCAGAAGGCGTCCTGAAACGTACCGCGGATCGCGGTCAGAAACGATCTTCATAGGTGCACCATGCAAGCGCCACACTGAATCAAAGTAGATCCTGGCCACCACGGCCGCAGAGCTCTCACCGAAGTTCATCGGTATGACGTGGACCATCTTTGTCAGCTTGCACGTGAAGGCCACGAAGGCGTCATTGCCTCTCTCTGATACTGGTAAACCGGTGACGAAGTCCACTGCGACATCCTGCCACGGTCTATTCGGGATGCTGTGAGGATTTAGCAAGCCGTCTGGGTAAGTTCCCCGTGGCCTGACCGACTGGCACACTGCGCGGGATACAACCCAGGTGCCCACGTCGTCCGCAGCTCCACGCCACCAAAAGCGTCACAGTACCCTTTCCAGGGTTTTGTCTCTTCCAGTGTGCCCCGCAGACAGTGATTCGTGGGCATGACGAATCACCACTTCCCGAAGCGGAGAATCCTCCCCCAGCACCAACTGATATCTCCCCGCCGCAGTTCTCCAAACCACTTGTTCACCCACCAGTCTGAAGTCCTGTAAGCACTGGTGTGGAGCTGCCTTCACTTTGTCCCGCAGCGAGCGAAGCGATCCCTCGCGGATGTATTCCGCCTTCAGAGCACGCAGAAACTTTGAGTCCGACTGCTGAGAGATCGTGTCTCTGAAGTCCGCTGCTTCTCCCTTTCTTATCACAGCCGGGGTCACTCGTGGATGCCGTGCGCGTGCTGGCTGTGGTTTGGCGGGAGGCGCGTGGACTATCAAGACAGGCCAGCGGAGATCGAAGGCCTTTCCATCTGGGTTCTCGAAGGACTGATTGGGCTCGCCTTTGTCATCGTGGGTGGGGATGACTTCCACGATCTGCATGTTAGCCTTTCTGAATAGCTTACGCCACGCAGGGAGTTTGGACTGGTGATCTGGAAGGACGAAGACTGCAGAGGTGTTCTCCGGATCTGCCTTCCATTCTGCGATGTACTTGTTCAGAATCGCCTCCACAGTGATGTGGCTGGAATTGTATGCATGGGGGGTTGCACCAGACTCGAAGACCCCTCCATTTCTCGGAGAGGCAGTCAGTCCAGAACCGATTCGCTTGTCTGTTGCGACCACCGAAGTCGCAGCAGGCGTCCACGTCGAAGGGCCCGAACTTGTTGATGTACTTCGAGGAGTACTCTGCGCGAACGCGCCAGTTCTGCGGGTCCTCCGGGAGACGATCTCGTCGCTTTCGTGGGGAAAGAGTCGCTGATGGCGCTGACTGCTGGAGTACCTTCTCTGGGGGTGGTGAACTCGCTGGTGTCTTGTCAGCAGGCACTATCGATGCATCAGCCCGGGGTGTAGGCGTTTGCGCCTTCCGCAGTGCTGACTGTGGGGGTGCTGAGGTCGCAGAAGCCTTTCCAGTCACCGCTGCTTGTGTCCGCGACATGCTTCTCGTCATCCTCATGTGAGGTGAGGCTTGGTCAGGGGGGTCACATGTGGGTACTGTCGGCTTCACACCTTTGGCTTCGGGCTAATCAGGCATGTCGAAGTCGAGGTCATCCCCCTTCACCCTTTCATAGAGCTTCGTCGGGTTAACGAGGGCGATGGTCTCCCCCAAGCCCATGGCCTGCTGCGCCATGGAGAGGGTCTCTACCGCTGAAAGTCAGCAGTCAATCGTCTGGGCCCAGTGGGGACTGGGCTGCGGGTGGCGCGCTGGAGAAGCACTCAGACTCCAGAGTTGCCAGCGGGTCCTTCGGCAGGTCTGAGGTGGGGTCGATCACTCCTGCTTCCTTCAAACCCTCGCGGACGTCCTTGTCTTTGAAGTCAGGTCGTCTAGACAGGGCGTCGGGTACCAGCAGTAGCGCCCCTTTGATGTACTCCATACGCGGAACCCCCACCTCCACGAGATCCATATACCAGCGCGCCTGCCTGCGGCTGAGCTCCCTACCAGGTTCCATCAGCCATTCAAGGGGGCGGTGATCGCCTTGAATGCAGAAGTTGGTGAAAATGAGGTAGTGTCGCCAGGTGACCGTGGTACAGTGGTGCAGGGCACCTAGTTCTCGTTCACCGGTGTGGTAGTTCTGCTCGGCGGCTGAGAACTGACGGCTCTCGTACGCTATCACGCGTAAGCCGAGGCCATCCCCATTGTCCTGCATCAGTACTCCCCCAAGGGCGATGCCGCTCAGCCGCTGGCGTCCGTCTGCACCACGAAAGGTGCTGTACCGTCTGCGGCACCCTTGATGTTGGGCAGGGCGCGGTACTGGTGCTGAAGTGAGGGCCTTCTTCAGTTCCTCGAAAGCCCACTGCTGCATGGGGCCCCACTCCCAGGGCACGTCTGACTTGGTCAGACGGGTGAGAGGTTGAGCGATCTCGGAGAAGCAGTGTATGAACCTGCGGTAGTACCCCGCCAGGCCCAAGAACTGCCTGACGTGGGTAACTGTCTCCAGCTCAGGCCAGTCCCTTACTGCAGCCACCTTATCATGTTGAGGTCTGCAGCCATCCGCAGAGATGCAGTGGCCAAGGAAGCGCAAGGACTTCTTCAGCAGCTGGCACTTGGACCTCTTCAGAAAGACGCCCTTCTCCCTGCATGTCAGGAGCAGCTGTTTGACGTGCTCGTAGTGTTCTGCGGCGGTGTTGCTGAAAACGACCACGTCGTCAATGAATATGCGAACGAAGGGAAGATGACCCAGAGCCCGCTGCATCCGTCGTTGGTATTGAGATGGGGAGTTCTGCAGCCCTTGTGGCATGACCAACCACTCATATGATCCCATCTGGGTGGTGAAAGCAGTCTTTTCCACGTCTCCTGGGGCCATCGGGACTTGCCAGAAGCCATCCACCGCGTCGAATGAGGAGAAGAATTTGGCACCCTGCATCTCGTCGAACATCATCTGGATGTCTGGGAGAGGGTACTTGTCCTTCACTGTCTGGCGATTGAGGAGTCGGTAGTCAATCACCAGTCGCAACTCCTTGGGATTCCCTGGCTTGGGGACCATCAGGCAGGGAGCTGCGTATGGACTGGACGAGGGTCGTATGTAACCCTTGGACATCAAGGTCTCAACGCGCTCTCGGAGTTGGCGGAGTTCCTCCGCGGACTTCTTGTAGATGCGCTGGCAGGGTGGCCCCTTTTTGCTCAGCTCAGGGTCCAGGTGAATATTGGCCTCGTCTTGAGGGTCGTGTCTCAGACCATCGATGTCCGGCAGGGTAGACGTCATCTCCTTCTCATACTCCAGGCCCCAGAAGTCTTGGAACTTGAGAGTCCACTCGGGGTCCACGTCCGCGTCTTCAGTGTCCGCAGCAGGCTTGGCATCTTCAGTGTCGACAGCCGTCGCTGCGAAGGCGGAGGTCTCATCGCTCTGGGATTTCTAGGCCATCATGAGCCAGGCGGGTTGTATCCCAGGGTCATCATTGCCGCGCATCTTTTGCGTTTCCGCGTACACCAGGTACTTCTTCAGCTGAGCAGGGGTCAGGAACACTTCGTCCACCAATCCCACACAAGCAGTGCCCTTTGGAGACTTGTCTCCAGGTGCCTTCCCAGGAGAGCAGCCTGTGATAGTGACGCGATCCCCAATCTTGCCGCCGCGGGACTTCCTGAGAAAGGACACAGAACCGTTTCCCTCATAACCCAGGGTTACGGGGGAGTGGCTGCGCAGCCATCTTCCGCCGAGGATAACGTCCACTTGTATGCCCAGGGGGAGAATCCGAGGGGCCAGGGCGTTCTCCGTGTAGGTGCCCGTGGTAGTATATATGCGTGTTGAACTTGGCGTATGCGGTAGCGCCTGTGATCTTCACAGATCCGTCCGCTAGGGTGACTCGCATCTCGGAGCCAGCCCGCGTCGTGAGGCCACACCGCTTAGCACTCTGCTCCGAGATGAAGATGTCGGAGGCTCCCGAGTCAATCAACACCTTGACCGTGTGCCCTCTGAGGGTCGCGTAGAACACCAGCAGCAACGGTCCCTCTTCATCATGCGCCGCTGCAAGAGTCCCCTCAATGTCGGTCTTCCACTGGACTCCTCCATCCGTGCGTATGCTTTTGCACTTGAGGTTGGGGAGGAGATTGTCCAAGGCGTCGCGACACTCCTTCGCCGTTTGCCTACACGCGGCGTAGAACTCTTCATCCAGCAAGTCGATGTCTTCGGTCGGGTGGCTGATGAGATCGTCTGCGCTCGCTGTCAGCAGGGCGCCCGTTGAAATGCATTCGCTCGGGGTGGGGCTGACATGAGTGGTATCGCTGGTAGTGGGGCTCACATGAGTGGTGCCGCTGGTGGTAGGGCTCACGTGGGTGGTACTCACTGTGGGGCTCACATGGGTAGTGCCACTCGCTGTGGGGCTCGCGTGGGTAGTACCGCTCGCTGTGGGGCTCACATGGGTAGTGGCACTGGTGGTGAGACTGGTATGGGAGGTTCCACTGTGGTCAAGGGGGTTTTCGTCACTCTGCTAGGGACTGCTGGTGGAGGGGTCGAGGGCGAGTTGGTGGGAGCTCGGGTGGTTCTCTTCAGACCTCGCCTCATGAGCTCCAGCTGCCGCCATCTGCTGGGTGTAACGGAGCGAATCGGCCGAGGAGTCTTCTTCCATTGTCCGCCCGGGGTCATCAGCGATAGGGTGACTGTCCAGACGGGGCGGCTCGCCCTCTGCTTCATGCGCCTAACATGCTATTCGATGAAATTGACAATTTGACATTAGGGTAGATAATTGACATTAGCTGTTTTTGGCGATATTTAGAAAATATATGTGCTGAAAATGTTAATGTTGAAAATATTTTTGCTCGCAGGCCTCCGCAACGGTAAAATTACAAGACACGTACGAAAATGTTTCCAAGACACGGTGAAGCATGCAATTTATTTTATGTGTTGTAAATGGTAGCGAGCATGGCATACGAAAGAAATGGGCAATTGCCATATCAGATTTCTCTAATAATCGTATTTACATTATGTACATCTATTTCGTGCGTCTAAGTCAGCTGATTCTATTCACATTTCAACATCGCTACCGTCGTCTAGATCTTTACACCTCTGGTTAGGTCTGGACCGGTCTGGACAGGTCGGCACTTCCTCATTTCCCTCGTTTTCGCTATTTTCTTCATCGCCTTCTATTTCTTCCATTTGCCCGTTATCAAGACTTTTGGGAGTGTTTGCCGGAGTCCTTCTTAAAAAAAAAAAAGTGTTTTCTTGATGTAGAAATTGCGCAAATATATCCAAAAGTGCAGCCCTCCCCCTGCAGTATTCCGTCAGTTATTTACAGGCCGTGGTTGAACGCGCGGAGTCGTTCAAAACGCACTAAGATACCAAATGTGCCAGGGGCACTACGACATACTGTGCTTACACTATTGATTTTAACAAAAAATAATTATTTGAGGGGCAATGTCGTAATCTATAAACAATTGATGGAAACTAAATATCTTTAGCAGGCTCACACGTGACCAATAAAGTAATAGTATCTTTATTAAGTAATTCGGATGCCGATTTCGTGACCAATAGGATGCTGTGGGGCTCACGTGGGTAGTACCGCTCACTGTGGGGCTCACATGGGTAGTGGCACTGGTGGTGAGACTGGTGTGGGGGGTCCCACTGTGGTCAAGGGGATCCTTGTCACTCTGTTGGGGGCTGCTGGTGGAGGGGTCGAGGGCGAGTTGGGGGGAGCTCAGGTGGTTCCCTTCAGACCTCGCCTCATGGGTCCCAGCTGCCGCCATCTGCTGGGTGTAGCGGAGCGAATCGACCGAGGAGTCTTCTTCCATTGCTCCGGGGTCTTCAGCGATGGGGTGGCTGTCCAGGCGGACCTCTGCTTTACGCGTCTTCATCTGCTGGGTGAAGCAGAGCGAACTGGAGGTAGAGGTCTCCTCTGCCACTTCGAGCGAAGATTGAGCGCGGTCGGGTGGATCTTCAAGGTTTCCTCCCGGGGTGGTCGGCGCGTCAGCGGCGTGGAGCGAAGAGGCCCCCTCCGGGGTGGGTTCGTCCAGCGGGGGCGAAGAAGGAGATGCGCCTAAAGGGCTGGGGCCCAGCTTCCTCATCTTGTACTGATGTACCGCGTGCAGACTGCACCAGGCACCAGGCAGGCCCACATCCCCTGTCGTCCCGGGTATCGTGCCCACTTCAGTGTCCAGGGTGTAGAGAGATGCCGAAGACCTCGCTGCTGCTCTTTGCACGCCCTCCTTTTCCCACGGTCTGGTGTCAGGGGAAGAGTCCGGACTCGAGGTGGCGATAGCCTCCAGCTGCTCGGCGGGCGACAGCTCCCTCCAGGCCGCGTAGAGGTCGGGGGAGCTGATGCCCAAGGGCTCGAGGGCTTGTTGGCGGCCGTCGTGCGAGAGAAGGTGACGCCACAATGCCATGCGCTGATGACCCTCTCTGCGATCTTGAGGTTCGCGGGCGATACGTATTCTCTCCGCCAGCTGGTTGGCGCGGTTCACGTGCTCCTCTGGTGATCGGCTCCCAGAGCGTATGCGACTGCGGGTGCGCTCCCACATCTTATCCACCAGGGCTTTAGCAGCTTCTGGAGATTTACGCAGAGCTCTGCGGACCTTTTGCATGGCGACCTCAAGGGGTAGGGAGTACAGCTCCCTCTTCCAATGCCACGCAGTTACAGTAGCCTCTTCCGCGGATCCGCGAGGTTGGACTGATAATTTTGGTAATGGCAGAACAGCGCGCGACTGGGGGCGGAGATCACGGGGCCCTTCAAGGTTGCCACCCATGATGGGGGGCCTGTGTCGGGGGACTCGCCAGCCCCTCCGACCCTCGATCCTTGCCTGTGTATATGCAGGGCCATCATCGGGAGGTAGGGACGGTTCGTCAAAAGGACCACTTTCTGCAAGGGGGTGGCTGATCAGGTCATCCCCCGGTAGTGGCGGGGCACCAGCTGAGCGGTAGGTGTGTCGCAGGCGTGTCCCAGAGGTGAATGCCACGCTCTTGGGATGAAGTCGATGGCCCCAAGGATCTCTGCGTCCTCGTGCGCGTCGGGGTTCTTCTGGTTCTGACCGCTTCTCCTGGGCGGAGAGGGTCTGATCGCCAGGGTGTGACCTCACTTCCCCGAAGGGCAGGGTCAGGCACTGGGGTTCTTCTGGTTCTGACCGCTTCTCCTGGGTGGAGAGGGTCTGATCGCCTAGGTGTGACATCACTTCCCCGAAGGGCAGGGTCGGGGACTGGTCGCCAGCCAGTCATTCGTCATCTTCAACTGGGGGGAGGCCGTCACCCTCCACAAGTTCGATGCCAGCGAGTGCCGCCAGGGTCTGGTAGCCCTGCTCGTCCTCACAGCTTGCGAGCGCCAAAACCTCCTCCGAGAACTCCTCAGGAACGCCGTCCACCCGGGAGAGGTCCTCATGCTGTTCGATGGCCCAGACGACAGCGGCCACGAATCCAGGAGAGTTTGCCAGCCGGGCAGGGGCGTTGGCTCTCCACTCCTTCAGCTTGGCCTCGTCCGTGCAGTTGCGGACGATGTGCTCCGTGGAACCGCAGGCGAAACACCGGCGAACCCTCGGCGTGTCAGTGCGGGAGAGACCAGGTGGTGGTGGTAACGGGGTGACCGCCGCGGCAGCGGCAGTAGTGGGCCCGTTCTCCAGCATGGCGAGCGCTGGGCGGTTTGAGGAGGGGGTGCGCCTGAAGAAGGAGGGGCGGGGAGATGGACTTGCAAAGGAGACAGTCCGGGGGGAGGCGGTCTGCATCACGCCTCTGAGCTGTCTCCGTATCTATGTCATTCTCCACCTCCTCAGCGATCTCCCGTATCTTCAGCAGGGCGTTGTGGGTGCCCGGGATGTCGTCGGAGGCAGCCTTCCTTTCCCACTCCTCTGGCTTGGAGACGTCCAGGTGGATGGCCCTGAGACGCCGCATCACCTTGGACGCGTACTTCAGCCCTCGGCGGTACGTGGAGAGCATGGACAGGTTGGACATCTCCACGCAGTTGGGAACCCTGCCAGCCAGAAAGTTGACCGAGGCCATGCGGGTCTCCAACCGTGAGAAGTACTCCGCCGCGGTCTCACTCGGCGCCTGCTTCAACGCGATGGCCTCGCCATGCGTGTTCTCCAGATAACCCTGAGTGAGGGAGCATATCGCCAGGTCACTGAAGAATACGTCCAGGTCGACGTAACGCTGGTGCCAGGCCTGGTCGGACCCGAAGATACCCGCCGCTCGCTCCAGGAATCTCTTCTGTTGGTCCTGCAGGATGTACTCCTTGAAGCTCCACAGGAGGCCCGACACGCTCGCCTGGTACTCTGATACAGTCGGCGTGCAGCTGGGAGTGGTCAGCGCTTCGACCACGATAGCCTCCTGGAAGGTCTTCCGCACCAGATTGGAGTAGTGCTCCAGCTGCGCGAGCAAGCCATCCTTGTCGGCCGATTTGGTGTCGGCCGCGGTGCGGGGGAACTTGGTCACGCCCTTGACCAGCTTCAGCACCATCTCCTTGACCTTGTGCTCCTGGCGAACCTCGTCCGAGGACGCCCGCAGATTGGTGCCCTGCGGCAGTCGGATGACACCTGGCACAAAAGGGGCGGCGTTGGGAGAGAGGATGGGGTTCGCGGAGGCGGAGTGGGGAAAGCGGGCTGAAGGTGGTGGTCCTTGGGCGTGCGCGGGTGGAAGTACAGACGCAAGATTCGTGGGGGCTGCGGTTGGAGCAGGCGGTAGTGCGGAGGTTGGCGCCCCAGGGATGGGCGGTGGTGCAGGTGTTGGTGATGGAGCGGGGAGTGGGAGTGGCGTGTGGAAAGGCATGGGGGTAGGTGGTTGCGCGGCCACTGCGCTCATGCTCCTGTACCAATCAGAGTTACAAACCTCAGACCACGCGGCGAGACCATCCTGGTCGAAGTGCAGCATCTCAGATTCCCGCGCGGTAGCTGGTATCCATTCCCACACCGGCTGCCCCATGCTCGTTGACCGCACGTTGGCCGCAGCTGGGTCTCCCATAGCCATGTCCATGACCTCGCGGTCGACCATACGCACCCAGGTCTCTACGCGAGGGTTAGTGAGAGGCAGAGGTGCGTGATGCAGACGACCTCCCATGCGTGCGTAGGCAGTCAGCGGCGCTCCCAGCAGATGCATAATCGTGAAGAGGATGGTGTCGCCCTGCACCCCAGCCCTGCGGCGTTCATCCCGTGGTAGGTGGCTACTGCCCCGCAGTCCTTGTGATAGGACCAAATCGACGATTTGGTCCTACCACGAGGACCATTGTTCCGATAATTTAATTGGCCATCTCCGGTGATTCGTGGTGTCTAACCAATGAAAGGTGGTATATATATGTCCTATATTAATTTATTTGAACGCTGGTTTTGCCTATATCCATCCCATATATCCATGACGAACGCATTTCAAACCTCTACGGTCAAAATTTTCAAAACGGATTTTTTGGAACATTCAAAATGTGGCAAATTAGTGACTCATCTTCAATAATTTTTTACCAATCATATATCAACACTACACCTGCGCAGATACCATCAAATTGAACCTATACATGTGACCCAATCATATTTGGCGGTAGGCCCGGTTGGAATGCATATATTGGCTCGTTGGCTCGTTGGCTTCCCCTCTAATATATTGGCTCGTTGGTTCCCCCCCTAAAACAGTGGTCACGCGAGCTGACCAGCCAGCCATCATAATTGCTTGCTAGAGAGCATATATCGCAAGGTTGGTTTGTGCGGCACATTAAATCTTCAAGTATATATGTATTGCGAATTTCTGAAAGTCTAACATCATTCAAATATCTTATTTTTCGACTGGCGTGTACATTTTAGAATGGATGAATGCCACTTTCTAAAGTCCGAAATTCACTAAATTCGGAATTTGCATTGTGTTGAACATGCGCCATGCTGAAATAGAGCGGAAATGATGATGAGGGTGCGAAGTAACCGATTCAGTTATCTTATTCGGTCATAAACTCAAGATGTATAACCATGCGCATCATCGTGAGCCCCCCATGTGACTCCTAATACTCAAAATAACGGTGGTCCTTGTGGTAGGACCACCATTTTCTTCAAGTTTTTGGTGAAATTACACCCCTAAAGCGTGTCGTTCAACCACACACCTAAGGTCTCATGGGGGCCGCCTCTATAAGAAATAAAATTCATTTTACTCATAAATATCATGTGCAAATGTTGCCTGTGCCTCAAATAGTCGATTTAGTGATCGAAACCACAATTGCCCATTGGTCCTTGTAATAGGACCATGAATTTGGGTAGTAGCCATAGGGAGACGGTTGCCGCGCCTCGCACCCCTGCTGGCTGGTGTACCCACAATGACCCACCGTCATGAGTGATGAAAAGGGCCCAAACCTCTGGGTACTGAGGGTAGGAGGGTTCTGGCCCTTGGTCGGGGTCGCCAGGGGGGTCTGGAGGTGGGTCACTAGGGGGCCGGGCCTGGGGACGAGTTCCTTGGGCTGGGGTCCCTGCGCTCCGAGTCAGGGTCGCCACCGCCGTGCACTACCGACTCCATTGACTGCCGCCGGCGAGCCACCATCATGTTGAGGGGGCCCTGAGTGGGAGGTTCGGCAGGGGCGGTTTCAGCGACAGTCAGAGATACTGGGGGGGTCACGCTGTCAGCGGCGTCCGCCTCGAGTGTCTGGTCCGCCGTCAGGGCCCCCTGTGCGCTGCTCTGAGGGTCGCCTGGTGGAGAGGTTCCTGCAGATGTCGTTGCGCCTGGCGGGGCGAGTCCTCTCGAGAGCACCGCGGAGATGTCCAGGGCTTGTACTCGCGCAAGGATCTCCCTGCGGATGTGCTCGCTCCGGC
>LGRX02011449.1:0-14322 GCA_001247695.2 Cymbomonas tetramitiformis
AAATACACTGAACGGCATGAGATCGGCCAACCAAAGCCAGCCCACCATCATCCCAGTGGATGTGAGAAGCAAATCAAGAGCAGGGCGGGGCCGTGACAAGATACCACAAACGCATACATATTCCCAACCCAAATGCAAAGCAGCATGGAAAGAGGATACGATGTGACCGATCGTCGCCAAACAACAGTTAGTCTCTGGGTTACGGAGTAAGCGAGCCCTGCTGGCATGCCCCCCAGTGGCTCCCGGTCGATGGATGGGACCTGTTGGTCCATGATTATGTCATGAATGCAGTCACACCACACAGCATGGACACCCCAAGTCAAAAACAGGAAACATGCGGGCACCTAAGTGCTCCCCACAAAATTCAAGGGAAAACACAGAAGGTGTACATCACCACCTTCAGGCACAAATACACACACACACACAAACCCCAGAAGGCGCCCGCACTTCATAGGGGCCACTGTCTACATCACTTACAGGACACAACTTTTTTCACCTATCTGCGATCATTGGTGCCGCAATGCTGCCTCAGGCCGAAAAGCTCGTGTTTGTTTTGTGTGGTACACTTATCCTTTGCTTTCAGTCGGAGTTACCACTACCACCGATGGCGAAAGCACTAAAGACATAGGGGCCCATCATAACGTTAGCACAACGTAGAACATTCAATGCTAAAACTTGTTACCGCAGTTTACTGTTGTTCTGATGTTCTGCGAAGTAGCAAATAGATTGATGGCAGTTTCCTGCAACTTCTATGCCGTCGCGAAGCTGCGAGTCCAAGGTTGTGCAGTACGAGTGCCATACGTACGTCTTATTGCACAAAAACATGCCAGTTACCTGAGGCTGTCGGCGTGAGTATTGTAAATCCAGCCAAAAGGGCTTTGCAAAGACGAATCCATACGCTCGCTGAAGCACTCATCTAGCAGCGTCCGAAGTGGTGGTGCCTGGCAAGTGGGGTCCCAGCAAACCAGTCCCGGCAAAACTCATATCAGCAATGCATCCGGGTAAATTGTACAATCAATTCAGTATAAAGTATGTCACTGATTAACATACTGGCAGAACTACTAAGGTATTATCAGGCTAACCCTAGGAAGCGGCGCGCTGAACCGAGTGGCACCTTCCCCAGCACTGTAACATGTTACACTGCTCATGCCCAGGAAATGCCCAGGAAATATTAAGTATCAGCACTAAAGACACTCAGGTGTGAAAATCTGTAAGAAAGGACTGAGTTCGTGCGATTTCTGACGACAGCCCGTCTTGCCTAGCTCTGACAGTGGAATCCTTTAAATGAACACGAGCACCAGAAACCCCTCTTTGTTTCGCTCAACTTCGTTGCTCATTTAAAGAATCAAATTTCAACTGACTTAACTCGGCATGCGTTTCAGCGGCGGAACCCGGCATACCTGCGGATATGCCACAAGGAGAGAGATGGCCAGTCTAATCGGAGTCCAAGGCCACCCATTTTAAGGTAAGACAACGTTCACTTTTCCTTGAAAAACAAAGGAAGAGTGAGAAACGTTACACGCATTGCAGAATACTACCTTTGTTATAATAATTATTGATGTAGACCAAGGCCTTTTAGGTTTTAGTTCTTTCTGCTCTCTTCACTCTGGGACTGTCACAGTCACAGTCTCTCATACTCGTGAAGGTATCGAGCAGATAGACCCTACTGTAGGCAGTGACACAGTGGCTGTTCCCATTATGACGCACTTTTTGGATCGTTCCTCAGGACGAGCTCGATAATTCGATATGCGCGCGCAAACGGTCGAGATGTCACCTTGTCAGTCAAGATGAGTTCCCAAAAAACCGAATTTAAAAATAGGGGGTACGTGAACGTACAGGTGGGGAAAAATCAATTTCCAAATTACTAGGTTGGTGGCCATTGAATTGAAGTAGACGTGTATTGACGATAGTTGGTATTAATCATACCCACTCATTGGTTCCAATGTATAAAAATGTATTGTACACGAGGGTGGGGGGCATATTTTCTGCATTTAGATAAGATGTTGATTATGGGTCATGTGAATTCGGCCTACATATTACGGTGATTTGGACTAATATATGATAGTTAGACTGGTTACAATTTCAAGTTCACCGGCTGAATTTTTATCATCTAATGTGGAGATTGAATATAGATGTTTAAATGAGAAATGCTATAGCTAATGCTGAACGAACTATAGGAAAGCAAAGTTAAGCAGTGTTAGTGCTGAGCAATAGTGTTAGTGAGTGTTAGTGCTGAGCAATAGTGTTAGTGTTGAGCAATTCACATATTGAGGGTTGAGCGATTCATATATGGAATGAATATAGGTTTGACACAATTGAAAAAAATGTTTGAGTTAATGATGATTTTTCAAGAGCATGGGATTGTAATATAATCATTGGGCAAACATGTGAGTAAATTGGGTGATGATGACAAAATGTGCAAGGTAGTGCAAGTAGGCATTAAAAAAAATCAAATTTACCATAGTCTATAAGGCAGAGAGTTGACTAAGTGGCAGTTTGTATAACCGAATAGACATTCTTCAATGAAAGGGATGACCAGCTGTATATCTCTTGTGTGGCGCCAGAATACCGTCATATGGACCTGCCTTAATGAGATCATTAATTGCCTGTGGAATGGTGTCCTCGGCAATGTCAAACTTGTGAAAGTGGGTAGAGAGTGTGGTGATAGCCAGTTTTCGAACCCTGATTTCCTCCAGAGCTAAGGCCTTGATGTGATCCGAAGGGAGAATTGCGTGACAGCCAGTGGCCGGTGTGCGGGGTTTCTTTCCATCCTCAAGCTTTTGTTTGTCTCCTCTGAAAAAAGGCAGAGCATTTGACTTGATGTTTTCTGCAAAATGGTTGCCAACTAGTAAGTAACTTGGGATTTGTGAGGTGTGTATATGCATTAATTCGTTGTCACACCAAAAGATGGCATAATGTTGGCCTGTGCCTAAAATGGTGTCACTAGGGGTGTTCTTGAACAGCTTTGCAGTGGCCTTGTGATAGCTATCTCGAAGGGCTCGTTTCTTCTGGATGGCAGTGAGCTTATTAAAGTCCACAATGATACCCAATGTTGGAATCTGAGATACGTCACCTGAATTGCAAAACAATGTTATGCTAAGATTAAGTGGTTAGCAAAAACAAAATTGCAAGGAATATTAGACAAGGAATAATACCTTGTTTATTGAAAACCCGAACAATTTGGTATTCAAAACCTATTGGCTTTGGATGTTTTGCAGGATTGGTGGTGTTATTCGGGTGTTGCTTTCGTAGAAGAAGTTGTTCCTTTGGATCATGGAACCTGCATAGTATGCCAGTGGTTACTATGGTTAACCGGTTACAGTTAAGCCTTTACTAGCAGTTAAGCCTTTATCAGCTCCAAGCCAGTTCTTGGAATTTATTCGCCATCTTTAACATAATTTCATGTCAACCTCAAATTTGCCAGTCAGTAGAAATCTTGTCTCTTTTCAGGTTTTCAGTTCTACACATTGCACTAGTTCTAGGCATTCACTATTGCATAGCCAGTTTCTTCCATAAATGAAAGAAGATATTAAGGAAAGGAATTTGAGCTAGGAAATAGAGATTACCTCCATGGCCCAATGCCAATATCTTGCTTTAGAGTTCTGGATAAGGTTTTTGGTGCCTTATATGACACTTCGGGCTCTTTCACGCTTCCGGGAGCCTCCCTGCGTTTCTTGTTCTTCTCAGCTGCATTAGCCTCTTTTTTCAATGGTCGACAGAAAATATGGCGCTTGGGATATTTCTCGTGAATTGGCAGGTGCAGCTTCTGTGTGACAGAACAAGGTATCGTTAAGTGTGAAAGAGAACAAGGTATCGTTAAGTGTGAAATAACAAGGTATCGTTAAGTAAGTGGTTGGTTGGTTAACATGCAACATAGATCCAAAATAAGTTAACAAATTGTGACTCTCATCACACCTATTGGTTAAAGACCCTACATGCAGGTGATTCTCAAACCAAAGTGGAAGAAGTAGCAAGGAGACCACATTTAGATAAATGAAATTGTGAATTCACCTCGTCATCACTGGGCATATCTTGTCCTAGAAGAGTCTTGTCGATGTTTATCGTATTGCCTCCAGATGAAGTATTTGATGTTATTTTTCCACTCACCAAAGAAAGTGTATCTTTTTGACGGTACCATAGATTAAGGCACGATGATGAGCACGCATACGGCATATTTAAACCCTCTGGAGCGTATGGATGCCCCTTAGATGCAGCATAGCTTATGATCGCTAGCTCCGTGAGTGGCAAGAGCCTATAGGAGGCTAATGCAAGTAGACGATGAGAAAGAGTAGCAACGGAGTTAGACATACGTGTCGAATCCTTGGTTTCTGCTATTGCAGCGACGGTCGCATTAAGGCACTCCACTATATGGCGAGGACCGAGACCTGTTCATGTAATGTATGTTAGATTGTTACATTTTCGGCAGTTATCAAAACTTGAATGGAACAACACTCGGAATCTAAAAGTTGGTTTCACCTGGAAATGAAGATTCATGAACTGTTGTGGTACCAAACAACTCCAGTAATGTAGTTCCATCAAAGTAATCCTTGAAAGCATATTGATATTCAGGGAGTTCTTGCACAAAACCACATAACATAGCTATGTGCTCCATGGGGCTAGTAAACGGGTCCAGCCGGGTTTTCCAGACGTTTGATAGCTTGCAATCCTTTTCGATAGTTTTGGTGTCCCAGATAGGAAGATGGTCCTCGGTGTCCCATTCAAGTACCTGCGGCACATATAGGTTAGTCGAGTATTGAATGTTAGCAAACAAATGCCATTCAGCCTTCATGTAGTGTCTTTGTGCCGCACATTGCCTCCTTATTGTCACTCTTCATGCAACTCATCAACCTCAACTATTGTGTACTCATATGCAACATTATCACACAGTCAGCTCTCAGATTCGGCGCTTAGGTTCTGGCATTAGGCTCTGAGATCTTGATTCCTAGGCTTTCGCCTAAAGTTTATTCATTTGTCTATTATAAGTATCATTGTTTTACCTAGGGTATCGATTGAGGTATTGGTTTGAACTAAGAGCATTGACTTTATTGCCAAGTAAACGTTGAGCTTATTTGTATTCAAAGCTGGCAGTAGGCATGTGAAAGTTGGGAAATATTATATGGATGTTTCAAAATCAATGCTAGATTTAAACATAGGCAGGAACTTGAGAATTGAAGTATAGGGGCTTACTTTGAGAGGTCTTTCTGCCCAGGCTTGTTCCTCCACAATTAGGTACTTTTTGGCATGCTTGACTGTGTCAGTATCATGGAAATTGAAATTTCGTACGTCGATTCGGACTGTAGCAGCATCATTGGCTCTTGTGCTAGTAAAACAGATAAACCCACTTCCATCGCTTACTGTCATACTCCATACTGGCCGTGGCTTATATTCATAGCCGTTTTCTGCATCATAAACCAAATTCACTTCAGTATGCTGCAATGTACAAGAAACAAACACAATATGCAAAGATTATAAAACATTTGCCATTGCTTACCAGCGGTATAGCCATTTGTGTGTGCCTCTTTATTATAGAAAGGATACGTCTCACTCAATGCCTTGTGGACATTATCGCTGTAGGCGATCTGACCAGAGGTACCCAGTCCAATAAGTATAAATTTGCAGTCTAGAGATACCATATCATTTGGCCGTGATTCATGCTTTCGGGCAAGTAAAATACCAATTCTCTTCCCCAAAGAAGAAACGGAGGCGATGTAGACATCTCCACCTTGTATCCACTTATTGAGTCCCTCAAAAGAGGTTGCCAAACAGGGACCACCCATATTTGTCCAGCCGTTAGGATCTCGTTGTGCACGTCTTCCCAATGCTAGTAACAAAGCCAGTCACGCACATTCTCGCAGAACTCAAGACCTGTAAATAGGTGCTGAATATTGCAGATATCAACTCATTCTTTTTATACCAGGATATATGTCAAACAAGCATAAAGGTGACAGAGGTAGCAACAGCTAGTGGCAACAAGCAAGCCGCCGTTGGGATATTGCGAACCTTGTGGTCGTGGTGAGCGTGGCTTTGATGACAAAAAAGTATATGCGTGAAGACTGTAGTTGTTGCAATCGTTAGCTGAGGTCTGCGAGCCAAAAAATAGAGAAATGTCATCATTCAAGGAGGGCGACATTCTTTCGATGTTTGCTTGCTCCTTAGTTGCCACGATGCCATCGTTCAACGGCAGCGAATCCAACCAGCACCAAGATTCTCCAAATATATCACTCTAAATCCCTCTCTTTACCAATAAAATTCAAACAGACATTATATCATATGGATATAACTGCCTTTCTATGCTTTAACTTTCAGCCCGAGATGTTCCCTGGCCTTCTATTCTGGAGTCTTCTTAACCTGCGCTGGGAGCTGGGTGCGCTGGAGTTGATGGTTCTGAACCGCTAAAAAGACGCACACATAGACTTACGAGGTGATATTCCGCGCCGTGAGCTGTGGAACGATTGTGAAGGCGCACTGCATTGGCGCCTCCGGAGCTGCGAGTGACCGATGCAAACCGTTTCCCCAGAAACAAATTTTCCCCAGCTTGCGTAAACAAAGCGCTCTGCAATTCATTCCCAGCGTTCCATGCTGCTGTAAGCCAAGCATGTTCTCGGCAAACGAAGGTCCGACGAACTTTTCCTGAGCCCAGTTGCTTCCCGGCATCCCTGACGATATTGCGCAGGCAGGTCATAGCCAAACCCGGATTCTATTTAGCGGAAGAAAGCGGTTTATCGAGAGCCACCCATACGATTGGCCATGGAACCAGACAAGATCCAGGACAACACGACTTCACAACATCCGACGTTCACATACTGGGCTGGAAATTTAAAGTAAAAACTCGTCTTGGGCAATGATTTGAAACAACACATTTTAATTTTCGCAGGATTCGGTGTGGAGTGAACGTTGAAAGATGTTTCTAGCTTACATTCAGAACAGGAGGCGGGTATATGATCTAAAAGCTTCCATACTACCCCCAACAACGAGAGTCCGCACAACTTTGCGCATATGGAGCACGTTTACAGGCTATGCGAAGCCTACGATTTCATCAACTTGGAGGTTTGAGGGAATTCGTCATCGCTAACCTCAGCAATAAATTATGCTGCTCCGCTCTCGAGTTGAAAACCTTCTCGGATACAGTTGTGTGAACACGTTCCTTCTTCCTTTCCAAGTCGACAGCAAGATATTTGATGACCTATGTAAACAATTCAGAACCAGATCATCGCTTTTGTAACTTACGATCTTGATAGAATAAGAGGATCCAAGAGCTCACCTTACGCTAGGGGCGCATACAGTGCTCTACAGACCCAAAAGTTTTCATATCTCTGCGGGGGAGGCGCGGGGATGCTAGGATTGCGCCGAGTTAACCTAAAAAGACGCCGCGAAACAAGGTACCACACTATATTATGGCGTTATCAGCATATTTTGAGTGCGAATCCCATGCTAAAATTTTAATATATCCATGTAGCGAGAGGAAAATGGGCAGGACTGGTGCTCGAAATTTCGGTTTGCACTTCGACAACCTGGAAACGCGGTTGAGAGACGTTGCATCCCCCGATACTACGTATCTACTATTCCCCCTGGTTACGTTTAGAAATATCAGGCCGGGGGATCGACTGCCACCAACGGGAAGTTAAACGGATGACAGCTAATCAAAAGAATATGACGTCGATGGAATCTGATTGATGAATAATATTGCACGCGATTGTATAATATTAAGGGTAGGGTGCACTCAGTTTTCGACCTATTTAATTTCATAGCATTTTCCATATTTAATAGATTTCCAGGGTTATTTATTTTGTAAAATCGCAGGGAGCAGCATAACCTATAGACCGATATCCCACTAAAATCTACGGTCAGTTTGGGGTGTTATAAAGTATATAAAAAATCGAGAAAAGATTCTAGTGATCCATTTTTTAGTTATTTAGGTTATGGCGCCAGCTATGCAAAATTTGAAGTACCTAGCGCCAGAACCTGAATAACTTAAAAATGGATCACTAGAATCTTTTCTCGAATTTTTATATACTTTATAACACCCCAAACTGACCGTAGATCACAGTGGGGTATCGGTCTATAGGTTATGGAGCTCCCTGCGATTTTACAAAATAAATAACCCTGGAAATCTATTAAATATAGAAAATGCTATGAAATTAAACGAGTCGAAAACTGAGTGCACCCTACCCTTAAGTGACCGTTACGAGTGCGATAAGAAATGACAAATTTGAGAATGCAAATTGATTTCTCCAATTATTAATATTTAATGACTTCTCAAATTTATACATCACACTTCGTCAGCGGGAGGGGCACCATCCCCCTACACTATACCATTACTACAAGGCTTGAGGCCTCGACTGTTTTTTTTTTTTAGATGTCGCCATGGGGGCTCCCCCCCACACTCCCCCTTACTACAAACTATTTTCAAGACTTCGCCCAGTAGGAGGGTTTGCCCCCCACAACCCCCCATTTTTCCGGAATTTTTTAAAACTTCGCCTTGTGGGGGGGGCTCCGTGTCCCCACATCCGCCTATTACTACAAAAAAAAAAATTGACTTCGCCCAGTGTGGGGGCTCCGTCAACAAAACAAATGTGGCAAGCAACTTGATTTCCATCGGACACGGCCAGCCTAACAACTGACGTTCATGACAATGTCATCAATTTTCAATGTCGAGCTCTCAGCATTAACACTGATCTCCCCCTCGATCCTCGCCAAAAAGAATTATCTCCGTCAGATCGATGGTCGCCGATCGACAGTTAAGGGTTCGGACAAAGGTTTAATTCATAATTTAGTCGGTTTAACTCATATTTAATATTTTATAATTGTTCAGACGACATTCCGTCGATATATTTATAAATATATATATGAATATATATACAAACATATCCACAAATTAAAATGTTGTTTGCAGCTTTCATCTCAGCCACGCAAATTGATTTCTTCTATTATTACTTTTTAAAGAATTCTCAAATTTATACATCACAGTTAAATTTGAATATAGGCAGTTTTTATTTAACGACGATATAGGCTACTGTAAAACACTATACGTCACCCAAAAGAGCGTGACGATGACACTTTGGACTTTGGACGGAATACCTGGTCGCAACGAAATGAAGTCTCTAAATAAAAAGAGCGTGAGCGCGAGTCTCTAAAAATTTATACGCAACAAATCATATCCACGATGGACATTTTGTTAGCAGCTTTCATCTCAACGACGCAAATTGAAAGTCGTGACGCAAAAAGCGTCACGCAAAGCTAGGCTGTAAACTACTACACTATACGTGACGCAAAGCAATGTTCGTTCTGTAATAGCTGGTTTCTGCGAAATCAAACCTCTAAAAAATTATACGCAAATTTGTGACGTCATAAAACGGACTTTTTCAAAGAGGGGGACAATCTAAAGATTTTTCCCCAATATTAAAATCTCGAGCTTCCACAACCCTGCGCATTGGTGGAGGGTCGATACTGCTGTTCCCATTATGACGCAACGCCTTAATATGAGATTTGTTATGAAACAAACTGATCGTTCGGTGCTAGTGTATAAATATACGGAAAATCTTGATTTGCACCCAAACGTCGTGCCAAAATGAAAATTTTGACCATCCCATGATATATAAATGGGGATATTTTAATACTCGTGAAGGTATCGACTTACGGCGTAATTCATGTGTAATGAACACTCTTTTATACGAGATGACAGATACTCGGCAGGTCTTCATTTTGCATCGTATTTAATTTATCACGATCGCGAATGACATGCTGATCTATGTCACAAGGCAATTTAAAGTTTTAATCTGTACGGCTCATAAAAGCTACTAGCTTCAATAAATACAGCAGAACCGTGCGATTGGCATCTCAGAAGAATCTCGAGCGTAATACCGTATTTATTTATAACAACCTTGTAAAATTTATACCAGAGTAGTTAGTTTTTAGGAGACCGATCGATCTATCGGGAGGGTTTTTCACAAAACTCGATATACACGTGGCAAATCCTATGTTACTTAGGGATGTCGTACATTTCCCACGTGTATGTATGGAAATATAGAAAACCCTCCCGATAGGTCGATGCACCTTTTAAAACATTAGTACTCCTGCACCCCACATTCATATTTCTAATAATAGCATGCCGTTGAACTAACTAAATACGGATTCACTGTCATACTGTAATCCTGCGGTTGTCTGCACTTTTTATTTCGTTCACTGCGATATATACCGTAGAGATTAATGATGCTGACGAGTTTATATTTTGACGACTCCGAGAAAAAAATAAATAGTATATGGAGACAAAACGCTGTACGACCGATTAGACTGATTGATTAATTCAGTCAGTGACATGAGCGACAAAAACCAAATCAGTTCATGTCACCGACTGAATACGATGTCACCAACCGAATACCAATTAATATTTAATTCAGAAAACTCTCTCACCTCGCCCATCACATATATAAATAATAATTTATTGGAGTGGGGGGCGACGTATATTAATATTACCGCCAGAAGTTAAGGATATATAATTATATATATGATTTACGGTATATATAATTTATATAACATATTTGCTTAAAATTTCTTGGCGCTTCGCGATAAAGAGGGGAGGTGGGGGGTCTTGGGGTAGTGGGGTAGCGGGGAAGCGTTTCGTGGGGGGGGGTTCACGAGGTGGAAGCGTTGGGGAGGGGGGAGGAGGGAGGGGGGAGGAATGGGGGCGACGGTGGTGACGGGGGATATTTAGGGCGGGTAGGGGGGGGGTAAACCAAGCCGCATCGTTACTAATAATAAGTATAATAGCACCGTGTCCGCAAAAACACGACCGACTTCGTGGGTCCTTGAAAAATAGCACATGTTTCTTTTGCAAAGCGGCCAAGCTTTCATATCCTTCTATAACTATCCAAGATAAAGTGTGTTAAGTCCCGGTCCTGTACACTCGCTAGAATCGAAGCCGCATCGCTACTAATAATACGCACAATCGCATAATAGCAAGGCTCCCCATCGATATTTCCGATAACCGATATAATCGATCTATCGTTTTAATGAGCGATTATCGGATGGGGTCCTCTAAGTATCGATTGTGGACTTTTTGTTGTTCACAAAGGGGGGGTATCGGCTAGTACGAGGCACTATTAGTTGTTTCCGATAACCACCAAACACTAATTAGTTGATATTTATAATACAATCTGGCTATTAGTCAATACCGGCAATCTCAATAAGCTATCGGTCAATACCAATAATCACTGACAAGCTATTAGTTGATAGCAATATTCGGACATGCCTAGAAAAATGTATCAATTAATACCAATCAACTGATATACTAATATATCGGATGGTTTTAGACACTGGTCTAATGCTTTCCAGCTATTACTGTCACAACTTTCTAACTAGTGACTGCTATTGCAACCACGTTTCACCACTCAAGAGTTAGCACTCTTGACTATCTTCACAATAAATCACACTACACACCTAGTTCATCGCAGCCATCAAGGAGTGCTCTATTGTGCATGCCTTCCCTTAGACTTTACCTTGCGACCAGAACCACGTCCATGTGATTGCTCTTTCGGCGCTTTGAACCTCGGGATCGACCCATAATGCTAATCACTATTAGTTGAGAATAGTTGAAAAATAGTTGGACAAATTAGTCATGGAGGCTGGCACGGGCCATCTTATTCTTACATATGCGTCGAAGTTCGAATTTTGGATCCTCGTGGATCGAGCCTTTCGAACCATGTCAATGACCACTTTCTGTTCTCATTGGAGAGGCTCGATAGGCGGACGAATGAAACCATGACCATATGTAACCAAAGGATCGATTCCTGCCGATATTCAAATATTCCGATATGTTACCCAGAATGTATATTAGCTAATAGTAATAAGTGCTGACATGGCATCCGAAATATGGTATCGACTAATAGGAATATTGCCGATATATCATCGGTTATCGGAGATATCGATACCCTGCCTTGTTGTTGTTCCATAAATCCATATTCAACACATCACACATTATGTATATATGCACGCATAATCGAATATTCATCGGTTGTCCTGATTATGAATCCCGATAATAGTGCATAATCATTGAATATATATCGGTAGTCGCCGCACCTATATAGATATTCACTGCAAACATTGATATTCACCGCTGAACATACCCTACCATTTTAGAAAATGTTAGTACGCGTACTAACGGTACGCTAAAGACCCACTAACTGTATAAGAGTACGGCGCGTTAGTGTGCATTTACGTACTCTAAAGGCACACTAACCGCCACGTTAGTGTGCCGTTAGGTCGTGCATTCTATGAAACATACCTTAACGACACCTTAACGGCATACTAACTCAGTATGATTACTTGCGTTTAGGACATTAATTGTGCCCTAAGTGTGCAACTAACGGAACCCTAACGGAACAATAACGGGACACTAACGACACACTAACAGAGAATATTAACAGGCAGTTAGTTCATAGATAGTGTATAAGTAGTGCATACTTAGTGTACCCAAACCTTACACATTAACGGCATACTAATAACACACTAACTCCGTGCATTAACGGGTGGTTAGTACATAGTTAACACACTGTTAGCATACATTAACTACATGCGAGTTACACATTAACTGGTATCCTAGTGTATTAACGGTATACTAACTATGCACATTAAACAGTTTTAGTGTGTCGTTAGTGTGTTGTTAGTAGTATATTAACGACACACTATACGAGCTTCACGCAGCGCACGAAATCCGCAAAAATAGTGACATAAACAAGCAATGCAAATACGTGCGAAACAGGCTAGCATACGCATGGAACACTCGAGCATGTTTAATACAATCATATTAATACGATAGTGTAGCTAGCTAGGCACGATGGGATACAATTGGGACTACTCATCTCTATCCTACCAATACGCAAAATAACATTTTATTCGTACGATTTCTAGTTCCAACACTACGATTGTAAACAATCTATCAATCTAGCACGCTTGAAGGGAAGCTTGAAGCTCATGAAGTACTCGAGGCGGTCGATTTTCTCCATTTAGGGTTTCTCCAAAACAGCCGATCTGAAAAGTAAAGCAAAGAACCAACACTTAGTAAAAGCGGAAAACGCATTAAAGATGCCCTTGTGCAAAACATAACTAGCAACCTAGGAACCTCAAAGAAGCGCGAATATGAACGCGAGATGATGGTGGAAAAATTGATTTCACCACTCGAATATTTTCAGCGATCTGAAAAACAAAACCAACCAAGTAACGTTTAGTAAAGTTGAAAGACGATATAAGTGACAAACGAAATTAACGAAGGAAACTGAAAAGGAGAGGTGCGTGGAGTGAGTTGGATTTGAACCAACTATTTCGAGTGCAAAGGACTCGCGGGAATCTTCCCGTTCACTCCAAGTCAAAGTTCCGCGCATGCCGAGGATGAGCGCGCTAAGCACACACAAAATAATACATATACATATAAAAAGCATGCACTACAAACCTGTGACATATTGCAGCGCGCAAGAATGAGAAATATCATAACATGCAACCCGCTGGCGAGGCCACCATACGCTGCTGCACACTGCTGGACGGTGAAATGTGAAGCGTTGACGGCTGTACCGGTGAGTTTGAACTTTTACAGTATTCTGCAAAAATGCCTACAGTGGACACCTTGACTTCCCGTTGCGCGTTGGGGGGCGTGAGAAGTCACAGCACGTCCTCGTCACGCGAGCACGATCGACGATAACGATGACGATGACGAATTCTGCGAAACGTGTGCCATGCCATGCCATGCGATGCCATCGGACGATTGGAGATGGAATAATCCACCGCATGACGCTCGCGCTCGCGGGTTGGGGATCACAGGCACGCAGGTCACGTATCGATCGCGATCGTCATCGATTATTCCACCCCACCTTGCGATTGTGGATTCAATCATTATTACCGTTATCGCGTGAGCATCTATGATCGTAGCTCAGTTGGACATAATTTCAAATCTTTCATTGCGCGAAACCGCCTGCGTAGGTTCAAATCCAGTGCCGTGATATTTTAATCGCACGATTCGACGCCGTTCACGAAATTTTCCTATCACGTTTGGGAATTTAGAGTTTTTAGGGAATCTTCCATTGTTGGTACGCTAACGGGACGCTAACGGCAAGCCTTTGCGCAATAACGTTGCCCTAACTGCACACTAACAAAAGGAATCTTTTAGGGAATATGCCAATGTGAGTTAGTGCATGGCACCTTAACGACGTCATAAGGGGGCCGTTAGGTGTTTTGTTTCATCGAGTGCACTAACCTAGCGACCAGTTAGTGCACTGGATGAAACAAAACACCTAACGGCCCCCTTATGACGTCGTTAAGGTGCCATGCACTAAC
>LGRX02011450.1:0-15908 GCA_001247695.2 Cymbomonas tetramitiformis
TGCCGAAGGACGGAAAATGTTTCATTTGGGCCTTGGCGATGGCTGTCTACGGCACTCGGGATGTGACTCGTGGAGCCGTGGCGGTGATAGCGGCTCGCATTGCCTGGGGTCATACGCAGACCGGCATCCGGCACGAGCAACAACGCCAACTGTGCGAAGAATACAGTTGTCACTGGGGATACTTGACGGGCAGCACACTGAGGATCTACTCCGAATGTAGATATGAGAATGTCCTCCCGCTGAGCCTCAGCACACCTTGTCACGTAGACCTAGTACAACCCTACAAAATAGGGATTATTCCAAAGGCTTGGACGGCACCATTCCGGGCGCCCGGACCCGTCCTGAAAATATTTGGTAAAATTCCAAGCCTTTGGAAACCGCCGGGAATTGCAAGGTGAAGCTTTGGATTTTTCCCTAGGAGTCCTATGGGGTTCCAAGCCGACGGTCCTACGGGGTTCCAAGTGCCTATTACCCGCAGCTTAAGGTGGCTTAAGCCACCTTAACTTGAAGGGCTCATTGGGGCTTCCTCGGCGGTGCTTTCAAAATTTGGAGACCTGTGTCGTCAAGATCTTGAGCTGCTCTTTCTGCAGTGTCTTATCAAAAGTTTGATCTGAGTTCATCTTGACCCTCAAAATCTCGGTTGAAGTAGGGTGGGTATTTCCCAATTTTCCTTAAGATGGCTTAAGCCACCTTAAGCCAATTAGCTCACAGGGGCTTCCTCGAAGGCGCTTTTCAAAATTTGGAGACCTATGATGTCAAGATCTCGAGCTGCTCTTTTTGCGGTGTGTTGCCAAAAGTTTGATCCGAGGTCATCTTGACCCTCAAAACCTCGGTTGAAGTAGCATGGGTATGCAAAACCCGGAAAAAATCGCTCAAAATTCACTAAATGTTGCACCCTCTTGGATACTTCCCAAAATTGCTCACCGGGAACTTGGGCTCGCCGAATAGTGCATATAGTGTCTAAAAGAAGACATTGTCGCCGTCATTTTGAGCTAAAAAAAATCTAGTTTCCAGTACCGATAGCTCCCGCAATAATTGAAAACGTTAAGGTGGCTTAAGCCACCCTAAATCGCTGTTAGGGTGGCTTAAGCCACCCGAAGGGTAATAGCCACAAGGGGCTGGACCGAAATTTGTTAGTCCAATGGGTCCTGGTCGATTCCAAGCCGTTGGACCTATGTCCTCGGATTACGTATGACCGAAGTCGTCGGTCCAAGGCGGTTCCAACGGTTTGGAATTCATTTTAGACAATTCCAAGCCTTTGGAACTTTCCGGTCTGAGGTCGGCAGTCTGAAATCGGAGGTTCAACGGCTTGGAACCCCATTGGACCGGTCTCCGCGCAGCACGGGCGTGGTTTCAAAAGATTCCAAGCCTTTGGAACTTGCTAGTACGAGTAATGAAGCTCGAACCCGGAGGCTCAACGGCTTGGAACCCCATTGGACCGGTCTCAGCGCAGCACGTGCGAGGGTTTCAAAAGATTCCAAGCCCTTGGACCTTGTTAGTACGAGGAATGAAGCTCAAACCCGGAGGCTCAACGGCTTGGAACCCCATAGGATCGGTCTCTGCGCAGCACGGGCGTGGGTTTCAAAAGATTCCAAGCCCTTGGACCTTGTTAGTACGAGGAATGAAGCTCGAGCCCGGAGGCTCCACGGCTTGGAACCCCATAGGACCGGTCTCTGCGCAGCACGAGCGTGGGTTTCAAAAGATTCCAAGCCCTTGGAACCCCATAGGCCCAGTCTCTGGGCAACACGGGAGCGTGTTCCGAAATTCCAAGCCCTTGGAACTTCCCGATCTGAGAGCGGAACGCTATGAGCAAGTGCTTGACATATAGACTGATAATTCTCTGGACCGATCATTCTTGCTACGTGCAGTTCAAGACCGTCCAAGCCTTTGGAACGATTATGGAAGTGATATCTTATGGGGTCCAGGCTTAGTCCAATGGTTTGGAACCGCTTCGGAACTTGCGTTTGATGGATTCCAAGGTGCATCCAAGCCTTCGGAACCCCTTTGGAACTCCAGGTAAGTTAGTATTATCTGTACAATGCATGTTATATATTACAGTATTACAACTGGTAGGTTCTGACTTGGCAGCACGTGGAGCTCAACGAGACCGATACACTACCGCCTCGAGCGAGGCAATAAGTTAACTAATCTTCGTCATCAGAACTACTATCGCCGATGTCGCCGACAAAATCGACGTGGCGGTCAAGCACGACGGCAAGCACGTCTGTCCGATGTCGAATATTTAATGGAACCTTGTTACCGGTATACCGTGCAAGCCGCAAAGGCTTCCATGGAATGGGCGCCACGACCACTTGATTGTTGATGTCCTTCGCTTCGATGAATGCATCTTTGGTTTCCCATGGCATATCGGTGCGCAGGTAGATGTTTTGCGTGACCGCATCGGAAAGAGCAGCTTCGAGGGGAAACCATCTACACTTCACAAGAATATATGTGTCAGTGTGCACGACAAGCTTGACGACCTTCAGAATTTCGCCATACCTGCCATCAGAAGTGAAAGAATCATGAACACCTGCAAATCGAGATCTACAAGGACGCTTTGATCCGGGCGTCCGGAACCGTGTGGCAGCATGGTTCCGGACGCCCGGAACGTATCGAACTTTTGAATATTTAAACAGATTTAATGAAACGTAGCTTGACCATGGTCCAAACGGCCGGAACCTACACTCCACTCTTATACAGACGTCTGGAACATGTATAGTTGGCATGTCTCACCTGTCCTGGTCGTCTTCTTGCTGCTTCTGTACATTCCAGACTTTAAAGACAGACTTGAAATATCGATGACAAGTAGCCTTGTTCATGTCCCTTTTCAGCGATCTGTAATTAAAATTGCGAACTTTGACGTAAGCATACTCTGTCCACATTCTCGGTGGTGCCAAGGCGTAACTCATTTCCATCTCCGTAAACGGAATGACTTCCCCTGTGACGGGGCTCTTGCGCCAGGTTTCAGGTTGATGAAGTATCGGCCTCGTCAAATTTTGACCTGGGCCACTGCCCCTGCCGCGACGAGCCGCCAAGCGACGTCGGTTTTGTCTAATGTTCCTGCATGGTCCAAATGCCCAGAGGCCACGTTCCGGGCGCTTGGACGTTAGTTCCGGGCGAGGGGAACACCACTAAACTGCGTACGTGAATGATTAGTCAAAAAAAGCTTCGGTCAAGCAAACATGCATACCTCGTGTAATGGTCTTCAGCACGATTAAATTCTCTGACAATGTTCCCGTACCACTCCACGTTTGTAGCCAGCCAAGCTTGTATCTCCTTCTTATCATCTACGCACCGCAAAACGGAAATTTGTTAAACAATGCGTGCTTTTGACGATCTAATTCCAAACGCCCGGAACCAAACCGGAACCTGGGTCCCGGGCGCCCGGAAGGGTGTGGATGGAACGAGCCCTATTGGCTTGGGCTTTGTCTAATGAAAGGTCCAAGCAAGTTCCAACCGGTTGGACCCTGCTCAATGATACGTTTCCAAACCCCTGGACCGAAATTGGACGATATGCACTTAAGTCTGGACAGTACCTGGTGTCGAGTAGACAAGTCTGCCCTTCCTCTCGTTGCCGGTCGCCAACATCAGGGACACGGTGTTCTGACTCGCTACGTGGTTGGCTAATGGTTGGTGGCGAACCATTCGCCTGTAGCAACTGGTATAAGCCGCGTACCAGACTTACCATGCGTTTCAACTCCACCCCTTTCATCATGCTGGCGACAGGGTGCGAGCGAGTCCTGATGATCCGTCTCAGCTCGCCGAAGAAGCTCTCTGGAGCGAACATCCAAAGATCGGGAACTGGTCCTTCGTCACGCATCTGATCCGGAATATGAACGAGCTGGTGCGTTGCAATGACGAAAAGCTCAGGCGAGAGCTCAGCTTCCATGATGTCACGGACTTCCAATACCCTTGTCTTCAAGGCGTCCATGCCAGTTTTATGATGCTGAACCGCACGCCCAAAACGGAATAAATCAGTATAGCCTGAATGAATAGGTTCCGTGCTACCGGAACATTGATCCAATGTTGGTCCGGCCGCCCGGAATCGTGGTTCCAATCCGAAGCATGTGAACATGAGCAACAACCATGAAGCAGGTCCGACCGTCCGGACTATGGCCTCCAAACGGTTCCAAGCGCCCGGAACATGGGGTAAGCAGTGTGTATACTCACATCGATATCAATGGTTCTGCTCACAATCTCGCGGACCACCGTCGTATATTTCCCAACGTAGGAAGCGAATTCCGGTTGTAGCACATGGCCCATCACTGTTCATCCACGCGCTGACAATCGACATGAGTCCACTTGTGATAGCAACTACGCCATGATGTGCTTTCAACTTGCGTGGCGTAGTTTGCGTTCCCGCCTTGATTTGCAGAAACTTCCTCCCAATCGGCCCGGAATCTCGGGTAAACTTGACGGCCCTCTTACCCATGGGATAATCTCCTTCAAGGCCTCCTTAGAAGGGGACCACGGAGAGGGTTTCACTACAAGATATCGATCCCACACACACGCACACAACCTATCCTGGTTCAATACGAAACCTATACAATCTTAATTCATTCATGAAGAAACGTTCCGGGCGTTCGGAACCCACCCTCCAACGTGTGACAGGGGTGTGGATTATCTACATTCGTTCAGAAAATAGCATTCCGGGCGTTTGGAACCCGTTATCCAACGTGTGACAGGGGTGTGGACCATCTACATTCATTCAGGAAATAGCATTCCGGGCGTTTGGAACCCTTACACCACCGTCTATCAGGGGTTTGGACCATCATTATATTGGACAGGTGGTGTACTCACATCTCAGCCGTTCTGCTGGGCTCCGGTTGTCATTTTCATTCCTCCTTGGTATAGGAATAAGCCACGACCTGTGCATCTGATAGGCCCTAGCTCATGGACCCTGCGTTGATGAAGTGGGGCACCCGAAAGTCGCGCGTTAAGGTGACTCCCGAATTTTTCCAAAACCGCCTTATTTTTAATTCTGAAAAATCGGAATTAATTTTACCCAATATGCGTCGAAATTGGGAAAATGCCGTGGAGGTCAGAATAGGGATGTTTCTGGGGGGTGATCGATGCCTATCGACTAACCATTATATGTCCCCAATATTCCAATTCCAAATGCTACCTGGGGACGACTTTCTGATTTTTAAAAAAATCGGCATTCAGCCCCCTCGGCATAACCCCTTAAAAATGGGCATTTGTGCTTGACGCGTGGTGGTCGGCGTGGCAGGCTTGGTCAGGCATGACTCGACCCCCCCTTGTGCGATTTGACTTTATAGTCGTCATTGGTATACATCCTGCATATTCTGATTTCGTGGCAGTCGCATGTAAGCAAGATCCGTGTGGGTAGGGGGTACATTTTCGAAAAGTGTGTTCAAAATCGCAAAAAAGTGCCCCTTAATTTATGAGCATGACTATACATTCGATTAGTTTAGAGGGCTCTTCGTTTATGCCTACGCTCGGAAAAGAAAAACCGATGGTGTGAGGGATTTTTTCTTCTTCGAGTATCACTGCGTGTCACTCGACTGTACGTGTCACAGTGTATCGTGTATGAATTGTGGATTGGGAATCGCTTATCTCATACTATGAGATATTCTTGTTCTACTCTGGCTGAGACCACGAGCCTCCGGACGCGATTTTTTTCAATTTTTTAAGGATTTTTTATTTTTCTGTATTACACCGGAGGCTCTGGTACTTTTCGCGTGAGGCCCAAAAAAAGGTTCTCCGAATGCTTTGAAAACTTTACAGGGCCGAGAATATGTTTAGACAAGCAGAAGTTCTGCTTGGAGCGGGGTCAAAAAGTCATTAGGCTCTTCACAAACACCGGTAATAGGACTTTTATAGTAAACACTGGCAGACAGCAAAACTATAAATCTTACAAAGTGCACAACTTTTCAATGGATCCTCTATTTTCGATCATCTAACCAACATTCCAAACTGGATTTTCACCCCCATCTCCCGTATGCACATGGTTACCTTAAATTTCATCTCTAGGCATATGAAATATCTCGCCTCCCTAGTCGAGATAAACACTCCCACTTTCGGAATCAACTATGCTACGCTAATATGTTGCTACGTATATCCATTTCACCCAACATGTCGATATATACAATTATATAGATATTGATGATGTTCACTTCAACGAGTTACATACTTTTTCTAGCCTTCTTACTTCGGCTACGCGCCGTGATCGGTACTGCCGGCTCTGTCTTTCTCCTTTCCTTTGAAGTCGTACGTTCCCTTGCCCTGCAAATGTCGCACTTGCTACTGCAATTCGCCTTTCGGACGTTTGCATCTCCAAAATACATCGCTATCTTCATGTGGCGGCATATCTTTTTCTCATCACAATATTCCTTCATGATTTTCAAGCGTTCATGACCCACATCTTGCGTTTGTGCGTTAGTAAGGGACGAAGCAAGCTTATTAAAATCCTGTGCCGAGTATAGCAACAAACATGTGCTATCATTTCCATCTCTACCCGCTCGTCCGATCTCTTGAACGCACCCATCAAGTGAATGCGCCATAGAGTGATGCACAATCCACCGCACATCTGCTTTATCAATTCCCATCCCGAAAGCCGTTGTCGCCACAACTACCTTGGTCGCCCCTTGCATCCACCTCGTGTACACTTCGGACCGCTCGAAATCTTGCAGATCTCCATGAAAATGTCCAACTAGAATTTGTTGTGTCGTGAGCCAAGTTGGTAATTTCTCACATTGCTGCTTTGTGCTACAGTACACTATACCCGATGTTCCTGTCCCATCTCTTTCACTTTGTTCGATGATGAAACTACGAACTTGTGCCCACGATTCCGATACCACCGCCTCGCCCTCGTTTACGATGACCATCCCTTCTTTCTTTTCAACGATTGAAATATTCAAGCCTCGCAGGAATTTTTGGCGCTTGGCGCCAGCCAAGCGCTCGTCGTAGGGGGTAGTTGCGTCGGGACGACGTCCCACAGGCCACACCCCTGGTGGGGTCGAAAAAAAAAAGACTTTTATTTGTAGGTGTCGGGCGTGCATGTGACAGTAAAATAGGGTCTGTCGCAAATTTGGCGTTTTTAGGCTATTATTAATTATCATTATATACGAAAAAAGAGTCATTGATCTAGGTCACCTGTCGCTGTCGTGTGGACACAACCATCCGCGAGATTGCGACTGGGATTGCGAAATTTAGTCAAAATAATATGACGCGCAGCATGAGTCGAATGCGTGACGATGACACCCAAATGTTGACCAGACCATACTGTACCGTCTACTACTGTCCCATTTTACACCTGTCCTCGACAGGTGTAAAATGGGACAGTAGGAAAACAGCTGTCCTCGACAGTCGTAAAATGGGACAGTAGGAAAACAGTGGACTTGGACTGATTTCGTCGAGGAACGTCGACTCGTCCCATCGTCCCAACCTCGTCCCAGAAGCACGATAATTAATCCAATCTCGTCCCAGCCTCGTCTCAGCCTCGATAATCCATCGATAAGGCATCGTAGAATCTTCGATTCTTTCAAGTGCTCTCGGGAAACGAAACTGCATTTCACAGTGGGACGTCCCAGCTTACAGTGGCAACGTCCTAGCCGCATTCGCCAGCAGTATATCAAAGCCAGCCGTATAACAAAGCCAGCGATCAGCAGTATTCGTTCATTGAGGGCTTCGTTGACGCAGTATATCAATGCCTTCTAGCAAGTCAGATAAAATAAGGTGTACCAAATGTGGCAAGGAAACACGACGCGACAACATGAGTCGGCATCTGAAGACACATGTGGTTTCCTCGGGCGTTGAGAACATCGGTCGTTTTTTCCAGCCTCCCACGGCGTCACCAGATTCAAACCAACAGCGCGAGGAGAACATTGACCACGATCTTACAACAAGCAGTGACATACATGGCAATGAACAAAGACCGGTAAGGGCCAAGTGCGTGAGAGATATTACATGATGAAATAGAGAGAGCGACGGAGACTCGTTTGATTGCGCAGTGCGTGTTATCGCTTCGTTCAACTGAAATGATGGTGCGTGGCTTTGCGTATTTCAATTACGTTGCGCGCAGGATGACCTTCGGCGCATACTCTCCATTGTTTCCAAGAGTTTGGATAGGCTGAAGGGGATGTCTATCGGCCTTCGACCCCTTCTCGAGTCAGAGGTTGAGGCAAAGAATCTCTTGGCTGAGCTGCCATCTGCTGTCGCCAAGCAAGTAGTTGAGATGCAAAGTATGAAGAACCACGGAAGTTCCACCGATTCCGCTTTGCTCGCGATGGATCTTTCCAAATGTTTTGATTTGGCCGCAGTGTGCAATGCTACCAACTGTCGCTTGGACCTCGACTCGGAAAAGCTCGTGTGCCAAATCTGTTTACATCACCTTCATGAGTGTCCCAAGGGTTTGCTTCGAGGAATCAATAGAGAAAGTATCGGTACTTTTAAAGCTGTGCAACACTTGAAGAATATGAAAGCTTCTATCATCAGTCACTTTGCCTCGGCTGCACATACTTGGTGTGCTGAGGCTGCCGCAATTCACATGACCGCTGAGGACAAACGCATCAAGCTAGGTTGCACATTGGGTAGACTTGCGTATGAGATCATTCGTGAGGGCGACTCCTACTACAAGTATGAGCGCCGGGTAGTAGAGCAACACCTAATTGGGACAGATGTTGGGAGACAACCACACACGCGTAAGTGGGTTGCAGCCATGCTACCATGTTTCCACGCCGTCCTTGTAGATGGTGTCCGCAGTTTTCTGTTGTCGACCGATCCGGTCACTCTCAAGCCTAGACCTTTTTGTATTATTGCGGACAAGGTGACAGAACTTCGCCGCACTGGGCAGGTTCAGGGAGCGATCACGATGGTTGAAGGCGAGTTTAAAGCTATTTTTATGGCTGATCCCCCAGTGATTGAAGGGCACAACAAAGTTGGTGTGACAGACAACATCTATAACACTGTTTTGACTAAGCAGTACAAATTCTCACCTGAAATGTTGAAACAACAGTTGACTGGTGGCGCGTTCGATGGTCAGTACTTCACACTTGGTGTGAATAATGAGCTAGCAGTCCGAGTTGGTAACTCAAGCTCGTGGTTGATGTTCGCCTGGGATGGAGCTCATAAGCTGGAGCTCGTCCTTGGTGATGTGCGTGCGGACACTCGCTTAACGTGGTATAAGGATTTATCGGACTACACGGCTCAGATTCTATCCAAGTTGTCAAATGGGAAGCAGTATGAGAAACTTTTGAAAGCTGCTGAAGCTCTTGAGCGTCGGGTTTACTCTCCGCAGCAACACTGCGACACTAGATTTGCTCAGGCTGAGCGGAAGGTTTACAAAAACTTTGTCAGGAATTGGCCTGTCATGGTCCAAAAGTTAGAGGATCAGATAGCAGACCCAGAGACGAAGAGGGAGGACAAGGACCAGGCACACACACACTTGTCGAAGCTGCAAGAGTTTGCTTTTGTCTTTTTGCTCGTGGGGGTAACCGATCTTTTAGAACACGTCAAGGATGTTTCTCTTGTCCAACAAACAGTGAATACGCTTCCTTGGGAAGTGATGAAAAAAGAGGACACCTTGATTCGCTTGCTGGACACTACCCCGCAGGAACATTTTGATAGAGGCAGGATCCCCGAAAGTTTCCCTGTGTTACATCGTTTAAGAGCCGAGTTGGAGACGGGTTATTTCCATGGGAAGAAGCTGAGTCTGCAGGCCAACATACATGTCACACACAGGAGATCACCTGCGGTGGCTCTGAAGTACCTGCTGAAGTTCAAATTGAGCAAATGGTGTGACCTTGTCCACGAGCATATGGTTGCTCGTTTCGTCCACGAGCACCCTGCTGAGCGTTCAAGCCCCACTAGGAGAGAACGAGTAGCCATGATGGAGGGTTGTTTTTCCTTGATAAGCCTCTGTAGTGGTACGGACTCACTGCAGGATTTGCGCTTGATAAAGCAGTGGGCAAGTGAAGCAGCTGGGCACATTCCTTTTGCCTCGTACGAGATTTTGAGTGCGCAACAGTTGCTCATCCGAGAAAGGCTACAACAGGCCAAGATGGAAGAGCCGTTCTTGAGCAGGTGGCAACCTGTTTTGGAACCTAGCAGTCCTAGCAGTGAGAAGCTCACGTTTGCCCAGCGGAGTGAGACCGTAATCATGAAGGACTTGTTCACAGTCAAACAGTTGTATGAAGGGGTGCCTGATTGGCTCTTCTTGTTTTCACACTGCGCACTCAAGCACCAGAACGAGGCAGTGGTTGAGGGGATGGGGTCCACAGTGGACAAGCATGCTAGTGGGGTACGTGGGCTTAAGCAAAAAAACTATGTGATGGAGAGTTTCATAGACTACAACGGTCCAGCATCCCATTCAGCAGATGAATTCATCAAGAGGAGTCTGGATATGTATTATGGGTCACGGGGAAACTGGCACTTTTATTCTGAAGACGAAAGAGATCGCGCGAAAGTGTACAAGGTATCTCAGGTAGTTGACAGGCATCTGGCCGTTAAGAGCAAGTTTCCTTTTTTGCAGTTTGACTAGTTAGAAGGCCACAAGACATTGATGAGACGACGTGGATAAGATCAAAATAATTTGATTATGATAAATATTTTGGTATCTCATATCTTGTATGTGCTCTGATCGTGTGACTACCTCACTGTCATAGTGCATAGTCATTATTTTTGTTCATGAAGTTGGGTGTATATATCGTATATGAATATGACCCAATTTTACATCCTTACAAAAATTTGTGTGGACGTCTCGACGATGCCGCTCGCGGGCCGTCAGAATGATAGTTTCAAGATTAATTGTTCGGGCCATGACTAACGAGGCACCTACCCATATGGACACGATATCGATATAAATTCATGGAAAGACCACTAATATTCACAAAAAATATTCCATTTTCACAAAACTTATCATCGACAGTATTAAGGGAATCAATGCCGAAACCAAAAGGAATATTCCCCAAAAAAATTCGGCGCCTGCGGCGGGCTTTTTACTCGCTTCGCTCGTCCTTGCCAATACCTGCCTGGCGCCAGCTTTGCCAAGAATTCCTACTAGGTATTCAAGTTCGTTCTCCTACTAGAGCCCAGAAACTTGTCACCCTGGTCTAATTTCAACGTTTTAATGCTATCCTTTGTCGTCTTTTTTGAGGCCGTGCCGGTGAACGCACTGAAGGGAACACCTCTATATGTATCTCGAAGCTCTCCCAGGCGGCCATACTCCGGGCGAAAATCATGCCCCCATTGACTGATACAATGAGCCTCATCAATAACAAATCTAGCCAAGTGGCCTGACCCATGTAGACCACTTAATACCGCCCGCAGCTCGGTGTCTGTCATCAATGACTCCGGTGTGACATACAAAATTCTAATTGTTTGCTCCTTCAAAGCATGTAAAATCGCCCTCTTCTCATTACTCGAGCAACCGCCTGTGAACATAACGGTCGGGACTTCCTTTTCTATTAAACTCTCACTTGATCCTCCATCAGGGCCAGTAACGGCTGGACAACTATTGTCACCCCTCGTGATAAAATCGCAGGCAACTGGTAGCACAAACTTTTCCCAGATCCGGTCGCTAGCACCGCTAAAATGTCATGTTGTGCTAAGGCAGATGTACATATCACACTGAGAAGGAATCGTGGTAGAATGTGGTAAACTGGTGTTAAAATGTGGTAAACTGGTGGTAAACGGCGGTAAGCCCCTATGTGGGGTGGTAATCAGGTGGTAAACGTTAAAATATTTATAAAAAAAAATAACTGACGGTAAATCATTGGTAATTTGCGGTAACATAGGTTGAAGCATGGTAAAAGCCTGGTAATTTCAGAACGGAGCGTGGTAAACGAGGATCTGGAATGGTAAATGGTCGTGGCCTAATGGTAAATGGATATAAAACTTCGCAATGTAGTATAAATATAGAGACGGAGCTGGTAAACCGTGGTAAACGAGGATCCTGAATGGTAGAGGTGCAATTCTCTGGTCTGTGGCCAAGGTAGAATTGACAGGAGTGGAGCGACTGGCGAATGGCGGCCAGGTATGAACGCAGGCAGGGGTATACATCATCGTTCAGTAGATAGGTGGGATGCGTCACATACAGATCGTATCATACCTGTCTCGGCTAAACCAGTAGGGAGCCGAAAGGTAGCCGATTTTAGTGGCCACGCGCACCATAGCTGGTAAGAGAGAGGTAACGTAGCCAAGAAACCAAGTTAGGTTCTTGAAGTTGAAGTTTTCAAAAAACAGTTAAACTGTAACAGTTTATTTTTTTGTTTATTTAATTTAAGTAGCAGAAGGTCGAGAAAGAAAATGGCTGGTAAGTAGTTTTACTTTTTTCTTGAATCACGCGGGTGACAGAAAGCAGTTCTGTTGCAATGTATGCAGAACAGGTAGTTTACTTTTAAAAGCGAGTACTGTTACTTAAGAATGGAGAGTACCCGAACAGGAGCAACGAGCGCTGCTGAACAAGGTGCACCTAAACGGGCAAGGACGGCCACGGTTGGCAGCGAGGCAGGCCAGGCCGCACTCGCTCCAAAGGTTACGTGCCCCATGCTTGTCTCTTGTGGATGTGCATGTTGGATAGGTTCGTGGCTTAATTAGTTAACCGCTGTTCGACTGAAAGAGCGGACGGCTCCTGAAAGTTTCTGCGTAAATAGGTGGTCAGCGAATATGTGGATACACACAGCCGGTGACTGCGCCCTGGTGCGGAATCACGTGCTTAGGAAAAGTCACCGGCTGTGCGTATTCATTCAGGTATGCAGGCCAGGCCGCACTCGCTCCAAAGGTTACGTGCCCCATGCTTGTCTCTTGTGGATGTGCATGTTGGATAGGTTCGTGGCTTAATTAGTTAACCGCTGTTCGACTGAAAGAGCGGACGGCTCCTGAAAGTTTCTGCGTAAATAGGTGGTCAGCGAATATGTGGATACACACAGCCGGTGACTGCGCCCTGGTGCGGAATCACGTGCTTAGGAAAAGTCACCGGCTGTGCGTATTCATTCAGGTATGCGGACTCCCCTGTTTTCCGGCATGCACGCTGTGGGATGCCACTGCTGTGGGAATATCCCATGGTTTCCGCAGTGGATTCAAACATGCTTTCGTGAACTGGTGCGCAGGCCTCCGAAGCTGCAACCGTGCAGGGAGGCGGCCTCCCCCCGGTCGCTGGAGGAGTGGTCGAGGAAAACCCGGTAAGACCGTGAACTTTTCCTTCCCCTCCCTTCCCGTACGGGATCCCGCCCGCCCGCCCTTCATCTAGTGAACGCAGCCGCCACTCCGCGGGTGCCTGGTCAGCAGCTTGTCGGGCGACTGTTCATCTGCGGTTGCGAATCAGCGGCCAAGGGGTGGACAGCGAGTCATGGGTGGGATTGTTTTTTTTCCCCGGCATATATCTTTGTGTATTTCTTTGTAGAAAGGTGCATAGGGTGCACGCAAGGAACATAGGACCCAGGGACAAAGGGTGCGGGGAGGCTGCTCCGCTCCGCGCCGAATCAGGCGCGTGGCGCGTGCGGCGCTCTCCCCGGCGCTGTGCCTTATCCTGCTTCATCTGCGGTTGCGAATCAGCGGCCAAAGGGTGAGCAGCGGCGCTGCAGGTCGTGGGTGGGGAGGGATGCGCGAGGGTGCGCGTACGGTAGATAGGTGCATAGTGTGCTCGCAAGGACCATAGGACCCAGGGACAAAGGGTGCGGGGAGGCTGCTCCGCTCCGCGCCGAATCAGGCGCGTGGCGCGTGCCGCGCGCGCGCTCTCCCCGGCGCTGTGCCTTATCCTGCTTCATCTGCGGTTGCGAATCAGCGGCCAAAGGGTGAGCAGCGGCGCTGCAGGTCGTGGGTGGGGAGGGATGCGCGAGGGTGCGCGTAGGGTAGATAGGTGCATAGTGTGCACGCAAGGACCATAGGACCCAGGGACAAAGGGTGCGGGGAGGCTGCTCCGCTCCGCGCCGAATCAGGCGCGTGGCGCGTGCAGCGCTCTCCCCGGCGCTGTGCCTTATGCTGCTTCATCTGCGGTTGCGAATCGGCGGCCAAAGGGTGAGCAGCGGCGCTGCAGGTCGTGGGTGGGGAGGGATGCGCGAGGGTGCGCGTACGGTAGATAGGTGCATAGTGTGCTCGCAAGGACCATAGGACCCAGGGACAAAGGGTGCGGGGAGGCTGCTCCGCTCCGCGCCGAATCAGGCGCGTGGCGCGTGCCGCGCTCTCCCCGGCGCTGTGCCTTATCCTGCTTCATCTGCGGTTGCGAATCAGAGGCCAAAGGGTGAGCAGCGGCGCTGCAGGTCGTGGGTGGGGAGGGATGCGCGAGGGTGTGTGTACGGTAGATAGGTGCATAGTGTGCACGCAAGGACCATAGGACCCAGGGACAAAGCGTGCGAGGAGGCTGCTCCGCTCCGCGCCGAATCAGGCGCGTGGCGCGTGCGGCACTCTCCCCGGCGCCGTGCCTTATGCTGCTTCATCTGCGGTTGCGAATCAGCGGCCAAAGGGTGAGCAGCGGCCAAAGAGTGGCTCTCCCCGGGCCATCGACAGGGCCATGGATACCTGGCGATGTCGGTCCCGAGCTGCGCATGCTTCCACAGCCATCGAGTGTATGCCTCTGTGACAGTGTCCGTTCGCGTGTTTTTGTAGGGCCGCTCTCGCTGCTCTCTACGCACATGGCTGCTTGTAATAGTCCCCGGCGATGGCAAGTGTTTCATATGGTCGCTAGCAGCGGCAACTACCGGCCAGTTTAGTGAGCAGGCCGTGAGCAGGGATGGCGGAGGGTGCGCGTACGGTAGATAGGTGCAAAGCGTGCACGCAAGGAGCATAGGACCCAGGGACCAAGGGTGCGGGGAGGCTGCTCCGCTCCGCGCCGAATCAGGCGCGTGGCGCGTGCGGCGCTCTCCCCGGCGCCGTGCCTTATGCTGCTTCATCTGCGGTTGCGAATCGGCGGCCAAAGAGTGAGCAGCGGCGCTGCGAGTGGTGGGTGGGGAGGGATGGCGGAGGGTGCGCGTACGGTAGATAGGTGCAAAGCGTGCCCGCAAGGACCATAGGACCCAGGGACCAAGGGTGTGGGGAGGCTGCTCCGCTCCGCGCCGAATCAGGCGCGTGGCGCGTGCGGCGCTCTCCCCGGCGCCGTGCCTTATGCTGCTTCATCTGCGGTTGCGAATCAGCGGCCAAAGGTTGAGCAGCGGCGTTGCGAGTCGTGGGTGGGGAGGGATGGGCGAGGGTGCGCGTACTGTAGAAAGGTGCATAGCGTGCATGAAAGGACCATATGACCCAGGGGCAAAGGGTGCGCGGAGGCTGCATGATGGTGTGCATGGTGGGAAGGCGGCCGGTGATGGAAGGTTTTGATGTTCAATATGTGGGGACAGCTCCCCGGGCACGCGCCTGTCACCCGAGTAGATTTTGCGTGTTTCTTAAATTTCCAGCAGAATATTTATTTCGCGATAGATATTTTGGTGCCTAATTAATGCATATTGTTTTTTTCCCCCAGGAATTAGAAGATTCCAGTGAAGAGGAGGATGCACAGTTTCACTGTAGACTTTGCAAGATCTTTCTGTTTGATGTGCTGGTGTATGGATGTTATCTTTGTGAAGAATATCCATACTGCAACAACTGTTCCACAAATATGTTCTGCGAGTGTGGTGTGTTTTTGTGTGAGAACTGTGGGGGTCATGAGGAAAAGGTAGTGTGTAAAGCATGTAGGCAGGGGAAGATTTTTCATTAACTCAGACATGTATCAGATGTTGGAATAACTTGTTTATTAGCAACTGATCACCTTCAGCACACTATTTACTACCTATTTCAACATCAAAAAATCTGCGATTATTGCTATTGCATATCTTGCCGTATATAACTTTGTTTATATCTTTGTAGAAAGGTGCATAGGGTGCACGCAAGGACCAGAGGACCCAGGGACAAAGGGTGCGGGGAGGCTGCTCCGCTCCGCGCCGAATCAGGCGCGTGGCGCGTGTGGCGCTCTCCCCGGC
>LGRX02011451.1:0-28987 GCA_001247695.2 Cymbomonas tetramitiformis
GTCACTATTTGCTGGCTAACCTCACGGCATCTATCACCATCACTATTTGCTGGCTAACCTCACAGCATCCATCACCGTCACTATTTGCTGGCTAACCTCACAGCATCCATCACCGTCGCTATTTGCTGGCTACCCTCACAGCATCCATCACCGGATTTGTTGTCATCCATCATCGCTAGTGTACAACCCTCCCATGTACCCTATGCACCCATGTACCCTATGTGTGATTCGCAGGCGAGTCGTACAGCGGTGACAGTGCCCGCTGCTGCCGGAGCCGCTGGGAATCCAGCAGCTGCTGCCGGAGCAGCTGCTGCGGCAGCTGGGGGTGTGAATCCCCAGTCCACGGAGAACCAGGCGCACCAAGACCCGGTAGGGCCCAGGCCTTCTTATTCCTCGCTTGCTTGCCCACCCTCCCCCTTGCTTTCAGGCCCGAGCCCACCCAAGATGCATGGCGGAGCGCACCTCTCCACCATCTGCCATCCCCAGCATGCTGTGTTGTGGCGGGAAGAGGTTGGTCTGGAAGCTGAGGAAGTTAGGAGTGATACCCCTCGTGTGCCGCAGCACCACATCTAGAGCCATAACTGCCTCAAACACGGGCACCATCCGGTTGTCGATTGCCGCATCCCGGAACTTCACCCCTCACCTGAGTAGCGCTGCGAGCTGTGCAAAACTATTGCACAGCTGTCAGCACGCACTCCCTTCAACATGAACCCATTCACTCCCGTCGTGTTTAGCCCACTCCCTCCCTTCATCACCCCCTTACTCACTCCCTTCATCATCCCCCAACTCCCTCCCTTCATCATGTGGTGTGGTGGACATTCATTCATCCGACTTGCAGCCAATGCTTGCGTGTGTTACCCACAGGCATGTCTTCTGCCTCGTCGCTCGTTTCCCCTCATCCCCTCATACTGGTGCACAAAGCTCATGGGCGGGACAAAGTGTCGTGGGAGGGAGAGAGGGTGGATATGGTGGGGTGGATACGGTTGTGTGGTGCCCACATGATTGAGCCAATTCTGCACCCCTTGGTTCGCGCCATACTCGTGCAGAATGCTCATGGGCGGGACAAAGTGTCGTGGGAGGGAGAGGGTGGATATGGTGGGGTGGACAAGGTTGGGTGGTGCCCACAGGTTTGAGCCAATTCTGCACCCCTTGGTTCGCGCCATACTCGTGCAGAATGCTCATGGGCGGGACAAAGTGTCGTGGGAGGGAGAGGGTGGATATGGTGGGGTGGACAAGGTTGGGTGGTGCCCACAGGTTTGAGCCAATTCTGCACCCCATGGTTCGCGCCATACTGGTGCAGAAAGCTCCCGGGCGGGACGGGCAACGAGTGGAAGAGGGAACTGGAGGGTGGGTATATAGGTTCCGGTGGTGCCCACAGGTTTGAGCCAATTCTGCACCCCTTGGTTCGCGCCATACTCGTGCAGAATGCTCATGTACCCTATGTGTGATTCGCAGGCGAGTCGTACAGCGGTGACAGTGCCCGCTGCTGCCGGAGCCGCTGGGAATCCAGCAGCTGCTGCCGGAGCAGCTGCTGCGGCAGCTGGGGGTGTGAATCCCCAGTCCACGGAGAACCAGGCGCACCAAGACCCGGTAGGGCCCAGGCCTTCTTATTCCTCGCTTGCTTGCCCACCCTCCCCCTTGCTTTCAGGCCCGAGCCCACCCAAGATGCATGGCGGAGCGCACCTCTCCACCATCTGCCATCCCCAGCATGCTGTGTTGTGGCGGGAAGAGGTTGGTCTGGAAGCTGAGGAAGTTAGGAGTGATACCCCTCGTGTGCCGCAGCACCACATCTAGAGCCATAACTGCCTCAAACACGGGCACCATCCGGTTGTCGATTGCCGCATCCCGGAACTTCACCCCTCACCTGAGTAGCGCTGCGAGCTGTGCAAAACTATTGCACAGCTGTCAGCACGCACTCCCTTCAACATGAACCCATTCACTCCCGTCGTGTTTAGCCCACTCCCTCCCTTCATCACCCCCTTACTCACTCCCTTCATCATCCCCCAACTCCCTCCCTTCATCATGTGGTGTGGTGGACATTCATTCATCCGACTTGCAGCCAATGCTTGCGTGTGTTACCCACAGGCATGTCTTCTGCCTCGTCGCTCGTTTCCCCTCATCCCCTCATACTGGTGCACAAAGCTCATGGGCGGGACAAAGTGTCGTGGGAGGGAGAGAGGGTGGATATGGTGGGGTGGATACGGTTGTGTGGTGCCCACATGATTGAGCCAATTCTGCACCCCTTGGTTCGCGCCATACTCGTGCAGAATGCTCATGGGCGGGACAAAGTGTCGTGGGAGGGAGAGGGTGGATATGGTGGGGTGGACAAGGTTGGGTGGTGCCCACAGGTTTGAGCCAATTCTGCACCCCTTGGTTCGCGCCATACTCGTGCAGAATGCTCATGGGCGGGACAAAGTGTCGTGGGAGGGAGAGGGTGGATATGGTGGGGTGGACAAGGTTGGGTGGTGCCCACAGGTTTGAGCCAATTCTGCACCCCTTGGTTCGCGCCATACTGGTGCAGAAAGCTCCCGGGCGGGACGGGCAACGAGTGGAAGAGGGAACTGGAGGGTGGATAGATAGGTTCCGGTGGTGCCCACAGGTTTGAGCCAATTCTGCACCCCTTGGTTCGCGCCATACTCGTGCAGAATGCTCCCGGGCGGGACAAAGTGTCGTGGGAGGGAGAGGGTGGATATGGTGGGGTGGACAAGGTTGGGTGGTGCCCACAGGTTTGAGCCAATTCTGCACCCCTTGGTTCGCGCCATACTGGTGCAGAAAGCTCCCGGGCGGGACGGGCAACGAGTGGAAGAGGGGACTGGAGGGTGGATAGATAGGTTCCGGTGGTGCCCACAGGTTTGAGCCAATTCTGCACCCCTTGGTTCGCGCCATACTGGTGCAGAAAGCTCCCGGGCGGGACGGGCAACGAGTGGAAGAGGGGACTGGAGGGTGGATAGATAGGTTCCGGTGGTGCCCACATGATTGAGCCAATTCTGTGGTGTGGTGGACATTCATTCATCCGACTTGCAGCCAATGCTTGCGTGTGTTACCCACAGGCATGTCTTCTGGCTCGTCGCTCTCCCCACCCTTCATCATGGGTGCGGTGGACATTCATTCATCCGACTTGCAGCCAATCCTTGCGTGTGTTACCCACAGGCATGTCTTCTGGCTCGTCGCTCTCCCCACCCTTCATCATGGGTGCGGTGGACATTCATTCATCCGACTTGCAGCCAATGCTTGCGTGTGTTACCCACAGGCATGTCTTCTGGCTCGTCGCTCTCCCCACCCTTCATCATGGGTTGCGAACACACGAGTTGCGTGCTATTGGCTGGTATGCAGGAATTCATGCACGCGTTGTTGTGCGGCGGGGTTGTTAAGAAGTTTGCGTACATGCTTCGGAACAAGCTTGAGAAGGACCGTAAACCTCTGTAAATAATAATCAGTGTGTGTAGCGCGGTAGTTTGTAATAATAAGTGTCCCTGTATACAATATATTACCGTCTGGCCGAAAGTCTTGGTTGTGGTAATGCCCGTGTTGTGAGCAACTGTTGATTAAAGTGTGGTCATAGTCACTCTGTGCAATGTTCTGCGTGGTGCGTGTTCTCGTATTTGGTACAGATAACCCATAGCCGATAACCTTACTGGATGGGTGCGGTGGACATTCATTCATCCGACTTGCAGCCAATCCTTGCGTGTGTTACCCACAGGCATGTCTTCTGGCTCGTCGCTCTCCCCACCCTTCATCATGGGTGCGGTGGACATTCATTCATCCGACTTGCAGCCAATGCTTGCGTGTGTTACCCACAGGCATGTCTTCTGGCTCGTCGCTCTCCCCACCCTTCATCATGGGTGCGGTGGACATTCATTCATCCGACTTGCAGCCAATGCTTGCGTGTGTTACCCACAGGCATGTCTTCTGGCTCGTCAATCATTTCCCCTCATCCCCTCATAGCTGCGTCTCATTCCTCATGCTTGCCCATCACCCCCTCTTCCGTCCGGGGGTCCGTTGTCCGACACTATTTGGGTGAGGTTGGTGCCGCCATGGAGATGTGGGTGGAGCGTGCCATCCAGCGTCTAAAGGGTGTGGCAAAGGACACGCACGTGAAAAACCGACCTGTGGAAGCTCTCGTGAATTCTATATGTGAGGACGATGCCCTAGATGACTACTGTTACAGATATCCAAACTTGCGCAAGTTGGATGTCTTGGCGGCAAAGTTATTTGGCAAGATCGCTGTCAGCCGTGCAACGGATCCCGCGGCAGAAGATGAGGATGCGCCCTGCTATTTTCTGGGCGCAGGGAGGCACCTATCTCCCACAACTCTTTCATGCAACCTTCGCCTGCAACTTGATGGTCTGGTGTCAACTTACACGAATGTAATGCCTGGGGATTATGAAATCATGGTCTACCTCAGGATGTCCCTAGACAAGGAGGTGATGTTTTCTTCCCAATACATGCGAACCACCAAGCGAATCTCCTACCACGTGTCTCTCTCTGGTACCGTCAGTGGGTTTGGCGAGCTAGGTCTGCCAGCAGGCTACCCTTACGCACAAATTCTTGCATACTACCTTGTGAGAAACTCTGCAACACAGCGGGTGGTGTGTCGCCTAGCACGGGTCGTTGCATACAGAGAAGTCGAAGACGAGTACTACGCAAAGCAAGGGGTAACGGTGGTGGACAAACAGAACGGTGTAGAGCTCATCGTTCCATGTGCCGCCATCCTCACGAAAGCCATGTTTCTTGATCGCCCTGGCAGTCAGCACTACCACGTCATGCACCTGTATCATCAAATACGCACAGGCAGTTACTAATGGGACCACCGGATTCACCTTATCATACCCAGCGCAGCCAGCTTCCAACATCGTCCAGTAAGTTGAGCAAACCTTCTCTGAAGTATTGCCCAATAGCCTTAGTAGCAAATGTAGAGGAGCACGTGTGTGGAGCCAGTGAAGGACTTTCTCATACAGTATGCACCAATGGCAGAGCTGCAAATTAGGGTTTCCTATATATCTAGCCAATAGCAGTGCACCGTGCCTATGGTTTCCTAAATATTGGACCAATGAAATAGCTGCAAATTAGGGATTCCTAGATATCTAGCCAATAGCAGTGCACCGTTCCTATGGTTTCCTAAATATTGGACCAGTAAAATTGCAGTATATTAGGTTTTCCTAAATATCTAGCCAATAGCTGTGCACAGTTCCTATGGTTTCCTAAATATTGGACCAATAAAATAGCAGTATATTAGGTTTTCCTAAATATCTAGCCAATAGCAGTGCAATGTGCCTATGGTTTCCTAAATATCTAGCCAATAACAAAGCAGTATGCCTCAGATTTCCTAAATATGACAGCGGTTTTATATTATGTCATTTCCCTAAAACTTGATTTATACGGATATATATATTTACCTTGTCCAATCACTATTTACCCAGCTTTAGGAGGACCCAATGTTTACATACAGTAAGGTTTATACTTAAGTATGTGTCATAATGTCATATTTAGGAGATTTTAGTAAAACTTTAGGGAAACTTTAGGGAAACTTTAGGGAAATTTAGGGGATTCTTTGTTCAAGTGGGACTATGATCAGTGCAGGCGCCGGCGCATCATGTACCAGCTTGGCGTGTGCAACAAGGAGCGGGGTCTCAGGATGCGGAGGCGTCCAGGCATCACCAGCCAAGTTGAGAGGAAGCACAAGAAGACCATCGCGTGCGGGGACAAGGGCTGGCGTCTCCCGCTTGGGGGACAGACTACGTCTTCCGGCCTCCTGGAGGCCATGACTTCAGCCTGGGCTGATTTGTCGCATCGTGACTCAGGGCACAGGTTGCCGGGGGGTCATGCGCGGAACGTCGCGTTCGCGCTGTGCAAGTACGTGGAGTTTGAGGCGGCGCACGTGCTGCGCTGCATGGCGCACCCGGGTGCCACGCCCGTGTACTACATCTTCTTGGAGGACGAGCGGTGTCTTTCTTGGCAAGCTGAGTTCACGAATGAGTACTTCGAGCGGGACGACCGGAAGTTCACTTCCTTGCAATGGGGGACCAGGCATTCGGCCGCGCCATGGTTGATGCCAGCCCTGGGGGCCTTGGAGGCGCTGCGTCTTCCGCCGCCGCCGCCGCCACCGCCCGCCCGTCAGGCTCGCGTGGCCGAGCGACCCGAGCACATGGATACGGCTTCGCGGAGGAATGTGCACGAGGTTCGAGACCCCCCTGCTCGTCGACAGCCAGGCGCAGGCGGCGCTGCACGCTCGTCTGCCCCTTCTGTAGATCGCCATGGGGCCGCTACCCATGTCGTTCATGCACCAAGGGATTCCAGGATACCAGCCGGTCTCACGTCGCGGTGTCCTCCTTCTCCCGCTTCGATATGCAGCGCAGAGACGCAGGCGTTTCAACGCCACACGGACGAACAGCGTGAGGCGCAGAGGCAGGCGCATTTTCAGCAGGGCTCCCCGGGCGCAGCGGGCGGGTGGCCCTGGTGAACGACCACCGCTGTGGCCGTGGGCCGCCTGCACGGGCGGTCCACTTGCGGCCAGGTGTCCTGCGAGCGTGTGTCACGTTTGCAGGCAGTGCAGTGGTTTGGTGGTGGTTGGGACGCGGTCCCGTTCCCATGGTCGCCATATGGGCGATGTGGGAGGCAGTAGCCTGGCACCTGTCATGGTGCCCCTTTCAAGTTTGGTGGAGGCGTTTCGTGGCCTCACTTTTGCACCAGCTGCCCATATGGTGGTCGACTACTCGACGTTATCCCCTTCGTGCATCTTATGACACCTGGGTCTTATGGGCTCTCGCCTGCGTTTGGTACCTTGGGCTCCTTATCTTGCGCGCCGCAGGCGTCTATGCTGGCATGCACCGCGTGCGTGCAGGGGATTGGGTGGTGATGCCCCTCCGGATGGTGGTCGTTTCCTTGGCGTGCTGGTCACAGTGTGCGATCATCCTCCTCTTCATGGTCCTCGCCTGGCTTTGGGTTTGTGCCGACATCTACGCTGGAGACGTGGCGTGCCACGGCTCCTTTCCCTTGCATTGCCCGCTGGACGCCGGTCACATTCAACATGGCCGTGGATGGACCGTTCCGACCCTGCGCTTGTCCCAAGTCTTCTTGTTGGGCCGCGTGCACCTGCCCGCTTTGCCCGCCAGGTTGGACAAGCCTCGCTTCGCGGCGCGCTGGGCGCAACTCCGACGCAATCTCCGCCTTCATCGCGTCGCACAAGCCGCCTACATGGCTCTTGTCCTTGCAGTCGTAATCTTCGCTGCTGCTGGTGGGAGTACTCGCTTGGCGCACGGGGGGTGGAGAGTCATGGCGTGCTTCTTCGCTTCGCACTCGCCGGTAGCCGCAGCGCATTTCAATCGAATTTTGCGATTTTTTCTGCTTTTGTGCGGGATCTTATGGGTCGCTGGCAAGATGACCGAGTGCGCGCCTACTTATGGTGTCACGTCACCCACACGCAGCGCCTGGGGTTCGTCCCCCTGCACTTTATGGGAGGCTCAGCAATCCTCAAGGCAATGGGAGCCTGGCTGGGTGGCCGATGTCGCGGAGCAGGATGAGGTCTTGCCGTACACCGTGCTGGACGAGCTTCAACCTCTGGGTGACACGACGGTGACCAAGGACGAGGCAGCGTGGCTCGACACCGAGCTCAATGCCACGTTTGGAGGACATCCTGACTTCAAGGAGGAACACTGGGAGGAAATGCGGAATGTTCTTCGCAGGTGCAAGACCACCTTTGCCAACAGTCCTCACGATCTGAAAGGCTACAAGGGTAAAGCGGAGCACAACACGTTCTCCATTCCTTTCGTAGACGAATCCAAGGCCGCCTACCAGAGACCCAGGAAGTACAGTCCGGGCGAGCAGGAAATCATCGATATTCATTGCAAGGAACTTTTGGAGTATGGCTTCATAGAGCCAGCAGCCAAGCATTGCAGGCATGCGAGCAACGTGGTCGTAGCTGGCAAGAAGGATCACGAGACTGGCCTGTGGACCCAGACGAGGTTCTGCGTGGACCTCAGGGGTGTCAATCGACACTCCCTCAAAGACAACACGCTGCCGCACCGACCAGAGGAGCTCTACCAGAAGGTGGCGAAGGCTAAGTTCAAGACCACGCTGGATGCCACCAAAGCTTTCCACCAGATTCCCATGGCCACGGAAGAGGACAGGAGCAAGACGGCGTTTTGGTGGAAGAATCAGTTGTACCAATACACCTCGATGCCTTTTGGTGCAGCTGGAGCTACTTCTGCATTCGTAAGAATCATGGACTACGAATTACGGCACCTGCAGCATTGCACGGTGGCGTACGTCGATGACGTAGTGGTCTATACGGATTCCACGCCTGAGCAGCATTTGAAGGACGTTGAGGACGTGCTTCGCACCTTGGGGGACGCTGGCATCCGTTTGCATGCAGGCAAGAGTACCTTTGGTGCAGCCACGGTGGACTTTCTGGGCTATCGCATTGGTCACAACTCCATTGGCGCGCAAGAAGCCAAATGCAAGGCCATACAGGAGCTTCCAAGCCCTCAGGACAAGACTGGGCTCCGCTCGATCTTGGGCATGATGAACTACTATAAGGGCCTGGTGGGTGAGCCAGGGGGGCCAAACTACTCTGAGATGGCCCGCCCTCTCAATGACCTGCTCAAGAAGGAGGTCACTGACATCAAGGCAGCTTGGGGGAAGGAACAAGACCGAGCACTTCAAGAACTTAAGGATGCTCTCTGTTCTGGGAGATGCCTGAGGCCTATCGATTACGACAGACCCCTCATATTGTACACCGATTGGAGCACCTATGGCATTGGCGCAGTGCTGGGCCAGAAGGACGATGATGGAAAGGAGTACATTTGTATGGCAATCAGCCGATCTCTGAGCAAAACGGAGAGACAGTACGCCAGCTTCAAAGGGGAGATGCTCGCAGTGGTATGGGCAGTGCGCACACTGAGGCAGTACCTGCATGGGGTCCACTTCACTTTGGTGACCGACCACTCACCGCTCACCACCCTGATGGAGAAGGCTGATCTCCAAGGGCAACACCTACGCTGGGCAATCAGCTTGCAGGAGTTCGACTTCACTGTGAAGTATCGGCCAGGCGCCAAGAACAGCAACGCTGACGTGCCGTCTCGCTACCCACTGCCATCCACGACGGATGAGACTGGAGCGAGGCATGAAATGGAGAAGGTGACTGCGTTACATGCAGGCGTGGGGGAAGTTCGCGCAAAGGACTTCGGTGACCACTTGTGCTTTATGTTGGCTGGGGATACCTTCCCAGGGGAAGAGGCCACGCCAGAGGTGCAGGTTGCCAACTACTGCAGGATGGCTGCCATGGAGCAGCTGGGCACAGGACCAGTGCATCGTCTGTTCGATTTGCACTACCACGAGGAATTAGAATGCAATCATGGGGACATGTTCGACACTGACTTGCCCGAGCTGGTGACCGACTCTGGGAGGCTAGCCAGAGCAGCTTGGAAGGCGCTGAGCCTGGTTAGGCCGACGCGAGGCACGCATGGCGAGGGAAGCCCTGCTGTGTACAGCAATGAGTACTTTGAAGGTGAGCGCATCCTGAAGCCCGAGAAGGTCGACACCAGGGTGCTGGGCAGCCGATTCTTCTCGCAAGCTCGGCAGGAAGGCGTGGTGTGCTACGAGCCATGTGGAGGCCTATGTGCTGGGCTAGAAATGTTGCTCCGCAGTGGGATGAAGGTGGATCGCTACCTGTATCAGGACATATCCCCGAGCAGTCGGACAGTTGCCAGAGCCAGGTGTACGGCATTGCTGAGACGATACCCTGACCTCATCTCGCCCCATGCAATAGAGCTTGGGGCTTTACCCCAAGATCTGCGCGAGACCACCAGCGCCGACTTCATACGAGCAGGAGCTCTTCAAGGACGCCAGTGGGTCATGGTATGTGGGTTCCCATGTCAGGATCTCTCCCCTGCTGGAACACTCACAGGCCTGGATGGCAGGCACAGCAAATTATTTTATGAAGTGGTCAGGCTTCTGTCCACACTCCAGCAGCTGCAGCGGCAGAGGCCTCCAGGCTATATCCTGGAAAATGTTTCTCCGTTGTCACACAGACCTGGAACCAAGATCAGGGACGAGGTGTTCCCGTACATTGCCAGCGTCATTGGTAGACCAGTGTCCTTTGATGCAGCACAAGCAGGCGCTTACGCACATCGATTGCGAGCGTATTGGAGCAACTTGTTCCAGAGCCACCAGTTTCGCTCCGTCATGAGCAAGGTGGTGAGACCAGAAGGACGAATTGTATCGTCAATCATATGCAAGGGCTGGCATCCCAGGCCAGTGATAAGGACAGACCGCGCGCCTCACTACGTGGTGAACGTGGTGGGAGAACCATTGAGGGCACTACCCACCATCATGGCGACGCAAGGGTCAAGAGCGTTCAGAAGAGCGAGGATGGGCACCGTGGTGCGCAACCAGGACGGCGAAGACGCCGAGGAAGAATCTCGAGAAGTGAACCTCGAAGAGAAGACGCGAGCCATGGGCTACAGCGCAAGTGAGCTACGCATGGCCGATGGCCTAAACGACGTAGAATTGGCAAGCATTCTGGGCCTGGCCATGGACCGCAGGGCAATGGAACTGCTGATGGCAGTCGCAGAAGCAAGCAGGAAGGGGCTCCCTCACAGCAAGGAATCCCCAGAGGCGGAGAATTCCCCAGGACAGCCCATCGCTGTAGACAACAACTGGGCAGACCACGAGAGGTCGGACCTTCAGCAGAGGCAAGCTTTGCTGGCGGAATGGGTTGAGGATTCGAACGCATACACCCAGCAGGTGGCGAAGACTATGACCCATCGCGACTGGGAGGAGAAGCTGCGGATAATGTGCTCGCAAGGGCAGAAAGGCGCAGAAGGAATTGGAGCCCAGCGACAGAAGGCTGGAACCAAGAAGAAGAAGAAGAACGAGTGGCAGCTCTACACCATGGCGCAGTATCGTCAGAGGCATGAGAACCACTTCGTGAAGGAGGGCGCAACCCCAGCAGCGCGCGTGGATGTGCCTGCCTGGAGTCCGCCTGCCAGAGAGTCAGAGATGAGGCTCCCCAGGTTGGCGTGTACCACCAGATTCGAGGACCTGATGGCCAGCGTGGCTGAGCAGCAGTCAGACCGTGACAAGCATCGAGACGTACACGATGATGCATGGTGCCTTAGATGGTTGAAGTCCAATGGTAGAGTGAGGTTGCCAGAAGAGGAAGTTCGCCGAGTAAGGAGGCGAGCAGCACGACATCGATGGGACGAGGCCACGGACGAGATCTACATGATCACCATGTCAGGCAAGGAGGTGAGAATACCTAAGCCTGCTGACCGTCTCACGTTGGTAAAGGAATACCACTCCAGAACTGGACATTGGGGCATAAGACGTACGCGGCATCTCTTGTGGCAGCGCCATTGGTGGGCCGATCTGAAGAAAGACGTGGAGGCTGTGGTCACCCAGTGTGAGACCTGTCAGCGTGTGAAGACTCATTATGCGAGAGAGGTGGCATGTTTATCCCCCTTGAGATCGTGTCGTTCATGTATCGCTGGTCGCTGGATTTGGCATGGCCCTCGAGGAGAGAGACCAAGTCTGGCAACAACCGAGTGCTCATCATGACCGAGCACTATACCAGGTTCATAATCTGCGTTCCCATTCCTGACAAGGAGGCGAGCACCATCGCAGCGGCATTCCGCAGTCATGTACTTGCTGTGTTTGGTGCACCGGCAGAATGCTTGGTGGATGGAGGAAAGGAGTTTGAAGGCGAGTTCAAGCAGCTATGCAGAGACTGCCTGATCGACCGGCGGGTCACCTCGCCAGACTCACCAGAAGGCAATGGGCTTACCGAGAGAGTGGTACGCACCATGAAGTTCTGCTTTAAGAAGCTTGCCTTGGAGAAGGGTCTCGATTATGAGTGGGGTGAGCAGCTCTGGCCACTAGTGCTGAGCTATAATGCAGCACGCCAGGAGTCCACGGGGGTTGCGCCGTTCACCATGTTGTTCGCTCAAGAGGCAGTAGTGCCTCCTGATTTGAAACGGGCGCCCAGCATGGATTTTGGTGCTGAGGTCGAAGATGAGAAGGATGCCAGAGTCAAGGACCTCCACCAGAGAGCACAGGTGGTGAGGCGATTGATGGTACACGCTGGTTGCAGCCTGGAGGTCGCACAGCATCGTGATACATTACATTATGAAGGGAGAAGGGGTGGGGGCTATGAGCCTAGTCCACACCAGTTTAAGGTGGGCGATTTCGTCTACATCAGGCAGAAGCCTCGCAGCGGCATGGAAGTCGCGACCAAATCTGCCATTCTGAAGCTGGTCAAGATACAGCGAGATGGTGTGGTGGTGCTTGAGGACGCCACCAAGTTAAGAGAGAAGAGCACCGTGCAGAGCATCGCGCCATGTCACCTACAGGTGAAGGATCAGTATGACTGCAGTGCAGCCGTTCCCAGTAAGCACCTAGCATGTGAAGTTTGCAGGAAGACTGATGGGGAAGCAGAGATGCTGTTGTGCGACGCATGCAACAGGGGGTACCACTTGTGGTGTCTGACCCCAGCACTGGATGGAGTACCAGAAGGCGAGTGGCTATGCCCCAGGTGCTCAGGCACGGGGATGCAAGCCGCCAATGCTGAGGTGCAGACCCAGAAAGACGAGAGCTCTGGTGCCCTAGAGGACAGACTGGGCATGAAGGAGCAGCAATTGAATGAGAAGCTGTCGGCGGAGATGCGCCTGTTGCCAGCAGACGTGGGTCCTCGTCGGGTGGTGAAGGGAAACAAGTTTCAGCCTTGGCATGCCATTTCATCAAGAGAGATGCTGTTGAAGGAGGAGGACATGTTCTTGGGCATGCCTGATCAGATTGATTGGGGAAGACAGGACAAGCTCTCTGAGGCTGTGCAGATCTTCATGCCAGGGCATTGGAACGAGGGGCATCGCACGGTGCTGAGCAAGAAATATCGGGAACAGAAGGCCATGGCAAGACATCTGAGGGATGCACCTCTTATGCCGGCGCTGGCTGAAGAAGAAGTTGAAAGACGAGGAGAGTTGAGGCACATGACTAAGGCTCAGGTGAGAGAAGCTAGCGCGCTGCAGTGGGGGCTTGAGTTGGTTATCACAGTGCCCTCTGAGGTGAGGCGTTTGGCGACAGAGGTGGACTGGAAGTCCGTCGATGGCGTGTGGGACCCGTGGGCAGGCACTGGGGTCATCAGTGAGGTGATGGTAGAGCAATGGCCGCAGTTGAGATTCATGAACAATGACTGGAACTCTCAGTTGGGTTGGCCTGAGGCGCATGATGCACTTCAGCCGGGTAATTATCGCATATGGAAGGAGAAGTATGGTGTCTGTGACGCAGTGGTGACTTCGCCTTGGTTCGCAGCGCTGGATATCGCGTTCCCGTTGGCAGTAATGGCCAGTCGTGTGGTGGCATGTGTCCATGTTCCATCTTACTATTTAACAGACATGACCGAGAGCAGGGCTGCGTACTTCAGACGATTGAGTCAGACAGGACGCTTGCATGTGATTGGGCATCTGGAACATGGACCTATTGGCCGCAGGTGTATGTGGGTCTTGGTGTTCAAGAATCCACTGGTCAGAGCCAGAATGTTACAAGGCGGAGAAGGTGAAGGCATTGGTATGTTCACTTTCAGTTTGGGCAAGTTCATGGCAGATGGTGATACGACCCAGTATGCTGAGCAAGCCCACATTTGAGTCTGTGCTACTGCACGCAGCAGCTACAGATGGGGGATGTTGGAATCTGGGCTTGCATGTAAGAGTTCAGCGTTCGATAACAGGGTATCAGAATTTTAAAAATTTTGTAGCTCTACGATCTTATGCTGTGTTGAGAATTGCTTGATCAGTTACCGGCACCAGTGGATATTAATGATGCTTATGATCAGTCGCGAGTGTTAAGTTCGTTCGATTCCGAGATTGTACCATCATATGCACGCGTTTGCGACAGCTGTAACAAACGCCGGCTTTTCATGGTACCGCGCCGGGTTTGTTCAGCTGGTGACACGCATGACAGTGGTGACAGCATGACAGGCTTTACGAAGATGACCATCTGTGAGATGCAGACTTGTCAGAGAAGATATGGTCACCATCAAGTGACCAGGGAATGATAAGACGAAGATGGCAGTGACTCCTTTGCCGCTGACGTGTCAGTCAGAATGCGGTAAACGGTAACATTGTTAGAGCTGGCATGGGATAATGACTTTCCATTGGCCAGATGAAGATTTAAGGGCTAGAACCCGTTACAGTTTTGGGAAATGTGACAGGACATTGAGATATAAGTAGACTCTGACCGAAGGTCAGGCTAGTGGACTCATTATTGTTTTGCCTTCGCAAGTACTAGGTGGCTGTTCGCGTGCCAGTGCTAGAGTGCTAAGACAGTTCTGCTCACAGCTTTTGTACACACAATAATTCGTATTTTGTGATATAATATCAATTTTGACGGATATACTTTACTGCTGTTTTCATACTTTTTCATGTTGGAATCTGGGCTTGCATGTAAGAGTTCAGCGTTCGATAACAGGGTATCAGAATTTTAAAAATTTTGTAGCTCTACGATCTTATGCTGTGTTGAGAATTGCTTGATCAGTTACCGGCACCAGTGGATATTAATGATGCTTATGATCAGTCGCGAGTGTTAAGTTCGTTCGATTCCGAGATTGTACCATCATATGCACGCGTTTGCGACAACTATATGACCCACGCCGATGACGTGAATTCGGGCTGCATCCCAAAGACTGCGATGCACCTTCGGTGCCATGGGCTGCATCCCGAGAACTGCTATCCAGCTTCATAGTAAGCTTCCACGTCATCACATAGAGGTCGGACCTCTGTTGTATTTAAACGGCGCTTGACAACCGCCTAGCAATACACTTCCTTGAGGGGGGAAGATGATAAGCTAAAAATACAACTAAAAACCAAAGTAATAATAAGACAAATAATAAAACAAGTAAGTTGCATCATTGTTTTTGTTTTGGTAAGCCTGACTATATACAGTCAAACCATGCAGAACTCCATGAAGTTGACACATACATCAGCCATGACATACATATTAGCTTGATTTTGAAGACCTAAACATTATATACATCTGGTCTAGCATGTATCCAGACTAGAATTGTATATTGACACGGTGCAAGCACTATAGCCTCTGCCACCGATGATCATGGAAAAAGGGCAACCATTCTTGATATTTCATCTGATTGGATCATTAAAGGTGTCAAGATTACTCAATGCAATATGCAGGCTACGGCCTGAGTACAACACCTAGATAGGTCAAAGCCACTGAGCTGACCAATGCAGCATACGTGCTAGCTGCCTTGGAAGGCTATACAATAAGCCTATTGCCCTTATGTCTTGAAATGTATCCGTGTATTGGCATCTCTTTTAGGTAATCATACCTACTGAATGAGCCATACCAACCATCTTGATGTCTTCATTGATCATTACATATCTGATCATACCGCCATTGAGCAATGCCTATTCTGTGAGATTATTATATCACGAGGCATTTCAGTAGTGCGCATTACACAATTGTAGTGCAGCAAAGATCATCAGCTCTTCATCATACCAAAAGGTTGAGTTGTTGTCAAAAGTATTGATTTGTCAGACACCATTTCTCAGAGGTCTATTCATCATGAAAGACAGAATCTGTGCTATCATGGCTATTCAGCCTCCGACATAGCTGACATAGCTATCCAGCTTATGACCCAACCGTTGTTAAGCAGCCTCCACGCCATATGGCTGAAAGATGGCAAGCAATCTCTTCGGTCATTCTTGGGCATAGAGCAATCAAGCACAGCCAATTCAGGATGTTTATCCCGAAATTCTCCAAGAGTTATTCATGTTTTCCATGTGTCTTATGAAAACAGCCAATATACCGCCCTATGATGGGAGTCATCTCCTTCGGTGAGGGGAAGTGGTTATGCTGTAAAGTTGACCAATCTGATCATCACAAAAGTGACAGGTTTGAAAAAATCGATTGAAACTTGTATTGAAAATGACTATTCCTTAAGACAAGGTATTGCACCTAAGGGAATAAAGGTTTCATCATCTGAAATAGGAAAAGAGTTTTACATTGACTCTAGTTCCTGAATCCAGAATCACATAGAAAATATATTCTATCCTGTGCATATAGAAAGTACATTAGATTCAGATTCTGAGCATACAAGTGGACTTGAATGCACTCAAGTTTGTACTGAGTTGCAATTGTCCAAAGTTTTATTCTGACATCATTATATATTTGTGGAATATCATACAATGGTATAAACCATTCACATATAGATTAACATCATACTTGTGGTTTCATATCATTTTGGCACACAAGACACACATGCTTCATTGAGGAATTATGACTCTCTGAAAACTCATTCGGGAATGTTTAGAAATTTGTTGCCTCGACCATTAGGCCACGAAGTCTTGGGAAAAGCCATGGCGGAACTCGAACCCGCAATCTGCAGCTGATTTCCAAGCGCAGTTCATCCTCATTCTGGAAAGTGACAGAAATTTTATAGTCATCAACAAGTCACAATTCTATCGAATTGAAATGACACATTCTTCATTCATACTTCTTTACCATGACAAGTCTCTAAATAGTGTTTGCCCAAAAGTAAAATGGGCACCATTGAGATAAGTGATCATGTACTGAAGAAGATATACATATCACTAGGCAATGCCATGTTCTAGTCATAATGAAATGACATACCAGCCATTGATCAAGTACAAAAATACAGCTTATACTAAGTTGTTGTCATTACAGACACTTCTTGATTGACCCTCCATTAGCTTCGATACCAAAGTCAACTTCGGTACCATCATTGATTTCATTGTTCATTATGACAATCATTATCCAGAAACATTGTCTAAGTTGGGCACACTATAGTGACCCTGAACTAACAATGTATGTGGGCTGCAACCCAAAAACTGCATATTGACATTGGACATTTGACATCATCTGGCATTTGCCACATTCAAAAACGTCAGGCATATTGCCGGTATGACGTAGAGAGAATCGGTGTTCATATTGACATTGTTACCTCGAAAGCATTCGATGAGTAATCTCAGTCTGATTTTCTATCAAACCATTTTCACATAACATAATGATTGAATAGCATTCTCCATCACCATCTGATTGGTTTGATGCACCTCTTTTCAAAAGGGGAAGGAAGGAGTATAGATTCATTCATTCTTCATACAGCTGCCACAAATTGATTTATATCATTGTGATTTTGCTTAAAAAATTAAAAATCTTATCAAAAAGTTCCAGCATCTGTGTAACATAGCAGTCATTAAGTTGATGACACGGTACATCATGCCGATTGAAGCATCAAATGAAGTCTTATTTGACTTACTGTCACATGAAGTTCATTATGAGGAAATCATAGATGCATATTTCTCCGGCTCTATCATATTATATGAAGGGCACTGACATAGGAGCACTGGCGATGGTTTTTCAAATGTGAATAAGCTATATTGTAAGCTTACGACCATCACTTTGACGTCAACAGCCTGCGATGCTGATTGTCGAAATTCCAAGAGTGAAAAGATTTGTTGAATCAACCTTGGTAACATGTGTTTTGATTGATGCATTGTTGATCCATGGTTTCTCCCCAAATCTAGAGAAGCTGGCACACAAGTTGTTGCCAATGTCTTAAGGAAAGCATCTGAGCAAAGGATTGCCAGTTGTGCCATCAGGCATCGAATTCCATAACAGCAAAGCCACGTGAGTGAGATCCGCCACTTTAGCTATTTGCCATCATTCCTTCCAGCTTCATGACAAGAGACAATTCATCAAAGTCATACACCAATGCATAAGTCACATGTATGGTTGCACAGTTTGTATCCGAATGCAACCCCATCGAGATTAAGCATCTAGACAGCAACTCTGGCCATCAAAAAGCCTTCCTGTCTTCGGATATCTTGAGCATTCTCATTTCCAGTTCCATTGTGGAATAGGAAGCATCATGCCTGTGCCTCGCCGGGACACTGGACAAAACCGCACACTTGAGGCGAGCTTTACGAGATAGTGATCTTTGGCCTGTGGGGCGTCAACCCCTTATCAAATCCTGAACACTTGTTAACACCTGGATAAATTTATCATGATGCAACTTAAGTGGGATTATAAGTTCCACATAATCATATTGTCTACGTATGCTGAAGGCATAACTGCCGCATATGGTCACAATAGGTCGCAGCTTCTATAACATTGTGGCTTCTGAGTCAAAAGCTGATAGCCGATGATTTTTGCCAATAATTGCCGACCGAATAATAATCAGGCCGTGGAAACATGTACCCAAGAGGTTTTCGTCCATCGGTCGTATATATATATATATATATATATATCAGGGCTGCATCCCAAGAACTGCAGGGCTGCATCCCAAGAACTGCAGGGCTGCATCCCGAGAACTGCAGGGTTACATCCCTAACATTTTTACCCTGCATCAAATTGATATGACAGGAGCGGGAATTGATCCTTCCTTGCTGAGGTGTAGTGAGCCTTGTATAAATCATACCCTTACACAGATACGCATATGCGGGTACCAATATCTGTGAAAAACTGCTAATGCTACCTTTGCCAAGACCGTGGTTCGTCATCGGATTCTGTGGCCAGTCATCCGAAGCTACCGGAGATATCGACTGAGGTAGACGGAGTTGTGATCCTGAGTTATGCTTGACACACATAACTAAAACAAATTTCACATTAGTACGTGGCGAATCCACCCTATGAAATGTTCGTCAAAGCGTGCGTACTGGACAAAAACATAAGGAGTTGAGCAGACCGGTTGAGGATTATAAGTCCAATTCCGTTAAGCAGGGCCACTCCGTTTGCATTAAAACAAGCCCCCGGTGAAATAACTCCGGAAACAAACACGGGCTCCCCGTTGCCGCCTATGATCCTCCAAAGTAGCTTAAGGAGGGGAGGAAGGGTTGGGTGCACTATATAAGGCCGAGAATCGTGCGATTATAAATCGTTAAATCGCGGGATCATCGTTCGCAAAAGCGACGACGGCTAGCGCGAAATAATCCGTAACGTAAACCTCGGATACTTTGAATCGTCACTCCGACGCACGATACGTGTGGATCAATCAGTAATCCAGCGTCAATCTGTATCACGAAACGCAACTCATTGAACCTTGAATCGTCACTCTGCAATACGATACGCAATTCAAAAGGGGCTACATCCTAAGAACTGTAAGGCATAGCCTGTAAGGCATCATGCTAAGGTGAGGGACTAAAGTGGACCCAATTCCCCCCAAAATCCTAAAACACCATGAGGGACGCCTCAAATCGGTGTAAGAAGACTGGTACCAGCAAGAAGCGACAGCAACAAAGACATCAAAGACATATACAAAGGTATGCCCGTTGTGAGGTCACAACTCTTTTAAGAGGGGAGATCTGTCAGGGTTATGACCGATGACACATGTGTCATACATGTCATACATGTCATACGTGTCATACCTGTCAGACATGTCATACCATGTCATGTCATGTCGAGTCATGTCATATATTATAATGACAGACAGTCGTCAGACAGTCGTCAGTACGGTCGACTATGACTGTACATGTCATCGAGATGATAAGTCACATCATCTGTCATTTATTCAAGGAAAGACTTGAATGACACCTGTCATCGAGAGTTCGTACGTCGAACTCGAAGATGGCGAAGCAAGATACAATCTTGAAGTACCAAACAAGAAATCATCTTCGCTTCTAGCATGTGCGGAACAAGCATGCGCAGTATTATAGGGCGAACGCATCATTCGTTCTGACGGTACTGGTCGTTCAACCAATGTCTCGGGTTCACAACCCAATGGCGGTACCATCTATGTGATGGGAGACATATGGTATAGATGAGCTAGCGTTGTGCTAGAGCAGTATCTTCTCACAGAAGTCTGCACTCATCCCCGCTAATAACTTACGCGTGTGTTACCGTTCTATAACACAGCGCTTTATATTGATATACTAAGGGCTCGCTTATCAGCCCGTAATAGACCTGGTGACCCACTCCGCTAGCTGCGCTTGCACCGGCTCCGGTGCTAGTCCTGAGGCTGCTGTTGCCTCAGCAGACCCCACAATGGGTATGGCAGCTAACGCGCCATGCTCCTCCTCCTCACTCTCCTGGCTCTTCGGCAACTTGGTCGTGCTGACCTCCGCATGCAACTGCGTACAGCAGCTCCATTGCTCTGCGATCCATGGCGAGGCCAAGTATCCCAGCCAGCTCTCCATCACTCATGCCCGGAGTGATGCGCAACTCACTCGCGCTGTACCCCATGGCAATGGCCTTCTCGTCCAGGTTGACCTCTCCTTGACGTCATCCCTCCTTACCACCGTACCTGCACGTGGGGCACGAAAGGCTCGGGAGTTCTGCGTCGCCAGGATGGTGGGCAGTACTCGCATAGGCTCTCCCACCACGTTGGCGATGTGATGTGGCTTCCTGTCCCCAGTCACTACCTTGCGCGGCTTCCAGCCTCGCTGTAGGATGTCACTCACGTATCTGTATGGTGGCCTGTTCACCATCTCCATTACCAGGTTGAACTGGTGGTTCTGGAACAGGTTGCTCCAATATGCTCGTAGGCGATGTGTATATGATCCTGCGCGCGCTGCGTCAAAGGATACTGGCTGACCCACCACACTGTTGATGATGGGGAACACCTCCTTCCTGATCTTCGTGTTCTCTCGGTGCGACAGTGGGGAGACGTTCTCCAACACATACGCTGGCGGTCGCCGAGGCTGCAGCTGTTGCAGCGTCGAGAGGATTCGCACTGCCTGGTAGAACAGCCTGCCGTGCTTGCCCTCCAGACCTGCCAGTTTGCCCGCTCGCTGGTGATAGGTCTTGACACGGGTAGCCACACACCATGCTCCACCTGTCTCCACTCAGCGCTCCTGCATGAACGAGGTCATCGAGGCTGGTGTCTTCGAGGTTGCTTGGCAGTTGTTCTAGGTAGACAGCCGCTGCGGGGAACAGGTCAAGATGTCGACGACTGAGTGCCATGCACCTTATCCTGTTGAGAAAAAGAGCTTGCATAGGAAGCTAAGTACAGTTATCAAAAAATTTCGAACTTTGTGAAGAGACAGTTGTGAGATCGACTGTACAATGCCAATATATATAGTGCTGAGCTGGTGCCATAGAGATACTCACAATAAGCGAGGCTATATAGTAATAGGGCTAGATAGTCGTGCTTTATAGGGACACGTTGTGCATAAGTTCGCGACAACCTAGAGACCCGGGTTCAACTCCGGGTCTCGCTCGTGGCGCTAAGGGTGGAGTTTGAAGCCACCTATAATTTACGATACGGCTTGATCAACCGTATTTAATTATACTGTAGAACTGCATTCTACATCAGCCACACAAATTGGTCGTAATTACTGTTACGAAAATAGTTCATGTTATCAAATATTCATTCCGAAAACGGGGATAAAGCCCACATTTTTTTGTTGCAAATTTCGTTTTCGCACAAATTTAAGTTACATCAAACTGAATGCATCCATAACAAAGCATTCGCATTCCCAACACATTAAAAAAAAATCCCCAAATTTTGGGTATCCCTTTATTATGCTTAAGGATCATTTGACCTGCAACAATGCAGTGCGAACTTGAACATAACTTGCTGCCGGTTTTACCCTTAGTGCACGCAACCAAACCACGTGGGAAAGGATCGGCAAATTCGGAGCGCGGTTCGACAAATGTGTTCCAAACTCTTTTATGCATTCAAAAAATTATCTCAAAAAGTCATACGTTTTTATTTTCACTCACTCATAACTATACAAACCGGGTAAATTCACCTATTTCCCCTCATTTCGAGGGTTTAGATCGGAGGTTTCTCCTTTTGCCGTGATTTCGAAGCCGAGTTATCCACGGGCAAGTGCCACCCACAATGGCAAGTGCAGAAAACATCAACTACATACATTGAGTAGGAATCAGAAATTACGAAAGACGAAGTAAAGATATGAAAGTCTTCAGGCCACGCCTTTAGACTTGCACCATTTCGCGCGTTGCTTATTGTATTCGTCCATATGTACCTTACTATTACCTCACTGTTGTATTCCTCCGTTACCTCTGTTGATTCGTAGAAATGATTCAGTATGAATATTTTTTCAGAGTTCTCCGAATCATCAATTTGTAGCTACACCTTCTAAAGCGAGTTGCAGACGTGGCAGTGCATAAATACAGAGCTAGGAACAGAGGGCCGCACGCGACAGAAATAAGGTTACAACTGGGTTGCTTGCTGGAGGAGAATGGAGTGTATACTCCCAAAGCTTTGTAGCCCTGTCATCACCATCGCTATCATGGAGCCTTATTCTTCTCTGTACTAATGCAGGTTCACCATGTAGTTTACTGCATCTATGCAGTGAGAAACAGGTGCTGATAGCACACTTACAATCCCAGGGTTTCTTTCTCAAGAGCTTGCATCACAGCGTCTGCCGGTGAGTCGATTGCCTGTTTGAGCACAAAATAATCAGTTTCTTCAGCTTGATCATAGCAAGGCATGAATATGGCAAGCTCCAACGTATTTCCTGACAAGAATATGTGCCAAGCCTTTCCCAGCACAGAATAGTTTGTGCTGAAAGACTTGCTAACGCTACACGTGGAGACACACCGAGAAGTCGACAGGAATAGCGCCTTCGTTGTAGGTGCTCGAGGCAAAAAAACCAACTGCAACTCCGAGCGCAGCAATGAGGAAGCCTGCAAAAGGGGCTATTTTCCCGATGACCTGCACAATTTTCCAACGTGGACAACTACCCTCTTATTTATCACTTGAAACCCTAAATCAGGACAGCATGATCACTCGTTGCGCAAAATCAAGCAAATCTGCAGGACCGCAGTAGATCTCTACCCGATTGTACCAGGATATTCTGTAAGGTACTTTAATGCTTATGTATCACCATATCGTGCATTTTCTTTTTCTGTTTGTGTTCAACGAGGTGGGTTTCCCTGTTTCCAAGGAAAAGGAGCGCTGCTCACATCAAAGTTCTCATTTTCCCAGAAGTCTTTCTCTGGCGCATTAGGCGGTGGTTGCAGAGGCTCCGCTTCTTCGACCACGGCCTCTTCTTCCGGCGCCAGCTCTTCTTCCTGCCGGTGTCACCGTATGTTCAAATCCCACCAAGGTATTGCACTTTGGTCACCTTGGAGCTCGAATCGTCAGGGTGTTTGCCGGTGGAAGTAATTGCATGAAGATAAACACAAATAACTACACGTGAGATAAAAGCAACTGACAACCCGGCGGCGACGAGCTATTATGACGAAAGGGGGCTTCAATATTCACCATTACAGTCTTCTTTCGTCGGCTATTCCGTCCATTCATCACAACTCGATCGCTCCTGGAAACTGAGTTGGTTTTGCTCCGAAACAATCCGCGCGATGCTTGAGGCTGTCGGTGGCTTGACTTTAAAGGTTTCGCAACTCCAACGACATGCCGTGCACAAACTGGTGCAAGGACGGAGACCTGAGAACTCATACCGAAGATTCCTACAGAAATTTCAAGTGTGACGGTACAAAAGGATCTGGGAAGAAATTATTAGTGAAATCACGTTGATAAGGCGCAATGCACGACACGACTAGACGGTTGATGGTTACCCTCGACAAAAAATCAATATTAAGCAGAAAAGGCTCAATATGCTTTGTTAGCGAGCCGGAAGAAACGTGACTAAAAACTTCCTTTCGAATTTGAAGGGAATTTCTTATTGGTTTATCCTTTATCTTTATGGTCATTGATGATTTCATTTCGGAACTCGACACAGGAAGACAGGATCGAGGATGCGGAATTGCGGATCTCGATCTGATGAGTGAAACTGGCGATCGAAGTTTTGGAGGTGCCGGCGAATTATATTAAGAGAGACGGCCGGCGACAAATACACACTTATAGGTAGACCAAGAGGTATAAACTAGTTTATACCCCTTGACCTAGAGGTACTGTAGAGCCTTTCGTCTGATCTGAGCTGAGTGGATCTGGAAAACATCTTTATATGAGTGGCACGTGTTAGTGATTTGCAGTTCAGCAGTAGGTGTTAGACTCATTTTTCGCATTCATAGAAACGGACAAGATGTTACAGAAGGTCACGAACTTATCTAATACCCTCAATTTCAAGAGTCCAAGAATATGCGTATTGTTCACATCGAACGCTCTGAATGGTGGCTTCCTATCTAAACCACGCGAGGTGCCGTCTTCTTTTGGCGTGGGAAAAGGTTGTAGCCTCTCGTCCAACACTTGGCGCAAACAAGGAGTTATCAGATGTTCTGCAACAGATTCGAGTGTGAATTCGATCCGGAAGGCATCCGTGATTTTTCTTGGCACTCCAGAGGTTCGTCTTATGCGTTATTCTGGGATCGGATGTTTGCGCTTGTCGGGACTTTACCTCAGCGCAAAGCACATAAAGTTTGAAGCATGAACCAGCGTGCCTGCTTGTTGTCAATATTTCCGTACGTAATTTGTCGCTTATCGCACCTGAAAACTTGTAAAACTGCCCTGCCAGAATAGGTGGCTCGTCCCGAGTTTGTCCTGTTTCGCGTTTGTGTGAACTTTTTCTATGCTATGGGTTTGGAAGGTAGCTGCGAGCTCGTTGGAAACTATCATTGAGGCCTCACGACAGCAGGATTCGGGATTTGAGGTGCACTCCACTCGCACACCTACCACCCTTAACCAACGCCGAAAAGCTTTCCCTTTCAATGCGCCTCAGGGCGCGAAACTCATGGGTGTCCTCCTCTGACATAACGCGGAAATGCTCATGTACCAGTGAAGTGACAATCGCCTCTGCGCTTTCTTACGTTTCAGTTACACCCTACCGCATGCTTTGATGACGGTTTTCCAAAGAGACATTATCGCCTCACGTTCGCCGTATGACCAACATCAGTAATCCCAATCATTAATCCCAAAATTCAAAACTGCTCTTAAGCGCGGCTGCAAAGTTTTCGTACATCTGGGCATTCGTTTCCTGATATTATCTTTAGGTTGTCTTGAAGTTCCGTAATAGGCATCGACCCCAAACTGCAATCTAGACCGCTACTCGGGGAGCCAAGCCCACCGTGATAGGCAGCGACCCCAAACTGCAATCTAGACCGCTACTCGGGGAGCCAAGCCCACCGTGATAGGCAGCGACCGGCATTTGCGCTTTTGAATACTCCACAGGACGCCGAGCACAGCGTTGCGCTTTTATGCGCAGGTAACCGCAGTCGTATCCCAACCTGGGAAGCCTCGAGGCAGAGGCAAGAAAAAGGTGGCTATGCCCACTCCAGTGGCCGAGATGGCCGCCAAGTGCGGCTTCCCTCCTGAAAAGATTTTAACACCTTTCAAAGCTCGGGAGGTGTGTGCCTCATCCGGGACCCCGGTGCCTCATTCGTGACCCCGTCGCAACTGTTTCTACAGGCATCACCGCGCTCCCTGTCGCCTATTACCTGTTCCCTCGTTCATTTGCGCATCGTGCTTGTTGTGCGAGAAGAGATTTTGGAGACGTAGACTCTCGTGTTCCAGGTATGCATGCCGCGTACCAGAAGCTGAGTATTGCAAAATTACTTACTGAAGCACCCAGAGATATGATGTCACCGAGGCACTGAGACATCATGTGCCTAGTAGTTGTTAACTTTTCTCAGTGTTTGCCTTGACAGGAAGACTTCCTGGAGGAAATGGCGAAGCTCGCCCCCGATCTCTGCATTACAGCGGCTTATGGCAACATGCTGCCTACGGCTTTTCTTAACATCCCGCGCTACGGTCGGTGTCCATTACCTCCCACAGAACTTTGTAGGCACATCATTATTTTATTGCAAGATTGCTAAGCTCGCGTTCACTCACCAATTTGCAGCATTCTTGAGTCGCCTTTTTAGTGGCAAAGTGGCAGTGGAATCAGCTTGTGGTCGTGACTTCCGGAGTGGGTACGAGTAGAGAGTTCAGGCGGAGCTCTGCTCTTCAGCACTGGGAAGATTTGTGCGCCGTCCGAGTGTCCGGGCGGGGGGTTGATGTTCTCCGAGTGTTTGGTCGGTTAGAGAGGGCTGATTCAGTGCGGTCTGTTTGATCTATCCGATCGATCTCCAATTCAGTGCGCAGAAAAGGGTTCGTGCGCTCCGAGTGATCGGTGGAGTAGCCGTCATCCCTCAGGGCCCTGCCTGGCTGCGCAGGGAAGAGGTTCTCTGCACTCGGCAAATCCAGTCGGCGTCCTCCTTTGCCGCACAAAGGGGGTTTTGGTGCCCTCACAGCTTTCGGGGCGCTTTTTCGTCGCGCAATGAGGGTGCTGGTGCATGCCGAGAGTTCCTTCGGGATCTTTCCTGGGTGCGCAGGGAGGGGGTGTGGTGAGCAGGGAGGGGGTGGGTGCGCAGGGAGGGGTGTGGTGAGCAGGGAGGGGTGTGGTGCGCAGGGAGGGGTGGTGCGCAGGGAGGTGTGGTGAGCAGGGAGGGGGTATGGTGAGCAGGGAGGGGGTGTGGTGAGCAGGGAGGGGGTATGGTGAGCAGGGAGGGGGTGTGGTGCGCAGGGAGGGGGTGTGGTCGATTCTGGACATCAGCTATTAGGTTTTGAACATTTTTTGCTTGTGGCTCGTGAGCCTCCAAGTTGTGAACAGGGCTTTGGCGCACTGCACCTGCAATTATCTTGGAGCATACAACACTGGGGTGCATGCCATCGCCACAACAGCTTCGAGCACGAGTTCACAGCACATGTCGGAGTTTAAACAGAGGCCGTGCCTCCACTTGTCGCAAGAGCCTGAGGCAGTTGTGACGCGCGAGCTGGGGCTTGCACGCAGCTTGCAGTGTGTTTTAATTGTCAATCGGTTCAGCAGGCAATCTTCGAAAAAGGACCACTTGTCCGATTGGGTGTTCCGCTTTGGCTGCAGGCACTCTGAACATACATCCAAGCCTGCTGCCCAAGTTTCGTGGTGCTGCGCCAGTTCAGCGGGCTGTGGAGGTGTGCCGACGTTGCCAGCTTTGCAACACGCTTCTTTACTATTCTTTGAGGCGATGCGGGTGACACCTGCTCTGGTAGCCTTTATGACGTGGCGTCTCGCGTGGATCGCTCGTCTGCCTTTGGAGTTGGCTCCTGCAGGCGTGTTCCTGAAGCAGCGCTTGGCCGGCGCTCTTGCCTGGCGCTCTTGAGACATTTCAGTGTGCCAAATTGTTGGGAGATCGGGACTTGCCTCAGGCCGGGGTGGAGGAGACTGGGGTATCGGTGGCATACACCGTGCTTGCGTGCGACGCCGGGCCTGTGTTGGCCCAGCGCCGCGTCGCACCAGGGGACGACATCCAGGCTCCCGAGCTGTTGGAGCAGCTGTTCACACAAGGTGCCCCGCCACTGCTGGCTGCACCCGGAGCACATGGCAGGCGAGCATGCTGGCTGCACCCGGAGCACATGGCAGGCGAGTATGCTGGCAGCACCCGGAGCACATGGCAGGCGAGTATGCTGGCTGCACCCGGAGCACATGGCAGGCGAGTATGCTGGCTGCACCTGAGCACATGGCAGGCGAGTATGTCATGCACCTGAGCAATATGGCAGGCGAGTATGCTGGCTGCACCATGAGCACATGGGCAGGCGTAGTATGCTGGCTGCACCCGAGCAATATTGGCAGGCGAAGTATGCTGGCTGCACTTGGAGCAATATGGCAGGCGGCAAAGGTGCTGGCTGCACCCGGAGCATTATGGCAGGCGAAAAGTGCTGGCTGCACTGAGCAATATGGCAGGCGAGTAGCTGGCTGCACCCGGAGCACTGATGCCAGGCGAGCATGCTTGGCTGCACCATGGCACATGGCAGGCGAGTATGCTGGCTGCACCCGGAGCACATGGCAGGCGAGTATACTGGCTGCACCCGGAGCACATGGCAGGCCAGTATACTGGCTGCACCCGGAGCACATGGCAGGCCAGTATGCTGGCTGCACCCGGAGGACATGGCAGGCCAGTATGCTGGCTGCTGCTGTCAAAGCTGTGTGGAACAAAGCGAGGGGTGGAAGCATCCCTCCACCCTTCCGGAAACCCTGCAAAAATGAAAGTATTGTTGAGATGTGTGACGCCCCTTTGAGATATAGGACGCCTGAGACTGTCCAGTAGAAACGTCGGCCGGCATTTTCAAAGTAGCGGCGCCGGTCCGGTGCTGCATGCGAGAATAATCGCACCCACCGCAACTCCACTTCCTAAAAGGTCCTAAAGTCTTTTTGGCCGTCTGGCACTTAGTTTGGCGACGGCGCTGCGGCCGGCAGGCACGGAGCTGCTCTTGGAGCGCATCGACTCGGTGATGGATGAGGCTGCGATTGGCTCAGCCACCCCGCAAGATGAGACCGCAGTCGTGCACGCTGCTAAGGTGCTGCCTCGAGTCGTGGTGGGGAAGGAGCGTGCAGCGAGCCGTGGAATGTTTAGGGTTCACCTTAGCTACCCAATGCAGCAACTCGGCGGCCTCGCATGCTCCGTTGCCGGCAGGATGATCAGGATGCCATGTGGACAGGCAGGTCGGTGCGGTGAGCACGTCGGTCCAAGCGCATGGATGCGGCTGAGATGCTCTGTGGCAGAATAAGCGCGCCTTAAGACACCCCTTATCGAGCCGAGGATTGCAGACCTCAAATTGTTACTATCACTGAGGCATGTGTGATGCTGGACACATGTCAACCAGCACATGATACGCTGTTCACCGCTCAAGAAGCCCTGCGTTCAGGTTTGCCCTCACGCATTGCAAGCCTGTGAACTAACCAGGTAGCTAAAGAGGAGGGAGTTCTTGATTTCAAGCTGCCAGCCAAGACGCTGCACAACAAGGTGCATTCCCTATCCCCGTCCCACATATTATGCCACCTGAGCTAGCTACCGGCGGTGCTGCAAGGGCTCCTGGCGCCGGCCTGAAGGAACTTGACTTTGAAGGCATTCGATTGACGCGAGCGGCGAGGACTCGTCGTCTGGCATTCATCCCAAACCACTTATTTCGATTCCTATTCTTGTGTGTTAGATGCAATTTCGTTAGGTGTTAAACACGAACATGGGTATGTACTAATGCTTGATGAGCGCTTGATGAGTCCTCACCCACTTGTTGGTTCAAGATCGCTCTCTCCCCTTCACCCACTTGTTGGTTCAAGATCGCTCTCTCCCCCTCACCCACTTC
>LGRX02011452.1:0-22255 GCA_001247695.2 Cymbomonas tetramitiformis
TAAGAACACTGTCCTTTTAATCAAACCTTTCACAAAAATGGGAAAAGAAGGTCATGACAACAAGACACCAGTATATAAACACTTAGGTCTCAGATGTGAGATCGATCCCCAAAACAAAGGCCTTCTGGTTTTCCACACAGCAGTCAAAATTCAGGAAATCCTTCAAAATCTCAGATATGCAGGAGAGCACCAGCTAGAAAGAGACATCATAAACAGCATGATCACTTCTAACATCAAGTATCACCATGGCTTCGGGAAATTCACCAGAAATGAGAAGCTAAACAACAGGGGAGCGGTAGCCATAATTAGGGAGCAACTCAGATATGGGAATATAACCCCTGAGGAAATAGCGCAAAATAGAGAATTCCGGGAAAAACAAGTGGTGGTTGGAGGCATTAGAACAGGGAAAGCAATGGTTTCCAATGCCCAGGGAAAAAGAAACACCCCTAAACCCACGGGCCTGAGGTACCAGGCAGGGAAAAAACTGAGGAGGAAGGTTCAAAATTGTGAGCGGACGGAAAACATCTTTTTCCACAAGAACCTATACGGAGTGGATGGAAGATGCATCAAGCAAAAGGCTAAGCACTCACGGAATGAGGCGGAAAACATACGGTTGCAGGAACTACAGAGAGCTCAAGGGAGAAAGGAACACATTATAGTAATGGGAATGAATATGAGAGGATTGAGACACACAAAGGAGGACCAGGATAGTATGATTAAGCTAAAGACCATTTGTAACCTAGTGCTAGACAGAAAAGCACACATCATATGTGTCTCTGAGACCAAGATCTCAACCACAAGTATGCCAATGGTTAAGACATTGATGCTCCAGAAAGGTTTAAACTTTAGAATTTCACATACGGATGAAAAGGCTAGTATAGGGTCCCTCATAGTATGGAACCCCAAAGATATACCGCTTACACCCAATGCAACCTATGTGGACGGGGCATAAAAAAGGTCAGTCATGATTCGGTTTACAGGCACAAAGGGTTTTTCGTTTTCGGTGGCAAGCGGGTACATGAACGATGCCAGCCTCAAAGAGGAACAAGAGGACTTCTATAAAACCCTTAAGGATTGGGCGGCCAAGTCAGGAGACAACAGAAACAAGGCCCACATAGAAATAGGAGACAAGAATTGCACACTGACCCAAAGCCAAAGGATAACAAAAGGTCAGCAGATGTCATACAAAGATCATCAGACTAAGAACAAACACCTCTTAAGTTACTTCAATGATGACAGGACAACATTAACAGAACTTATCACACACATGCATCCAGAATGTAATGAGATATTCACAAGGGTTGTGAACAACAGTTCAAAAGCAAAACTCACTCATATAATGGCAAACAAAGGAATGGAAGATAGAACAGCGGCTGCTGGCTGGCTGGCTTGAAATGAACCCATACATTGTTTCAGACCACGGTATAGTTTGGGCTCAGATTGACATCAGAGGAGAGCAGATACACCCTGAGAAACAGAAACACACTCCTACGGAGGAACCGCGCCTGAACGGAGCAAATGACACTACACATGACAAGTACCCTGGTTTCCCAGTAAGACTGGAGCACACAGAGACGGTAGGAGGGTTTAGAAAGCTTACAAAGGCTGCTGTAGCCAGAATCTTGGAGAAAAATGGATACACCATAAAGCATTTAGCAAATGCAAGCATTGAACAAAACAATGCAGCACAAGTAATAAACACTGTTCTAGGAGACACCACAGACTACAATATGAAAAAGGAGGATATCCACGGAGACAACCTAAAAGAAGACTCAAGCACATGGAAGGGTAAGCTGACGAGCACAAAAGGTAGCATAAAGTGGCACAACAAGACCAAAGAATGGTGGATACACATGGACTCACCTTGGAACTCCGCACACATCCGCTCTAGGGGCATTGGCATGCCAGAGGGAGTGACACAGCATGGTTACACGAAAATTGGTAATCTTTGGAGCTTGAAATTCCCAATCAATTATGGGAAAAAAGATGTTTTGAAATACCTCAAAACACACTTTCATTTGGGAAACACTGAAGTCTTAAAACTCGAAGGACCTAAGGAGCATGGAGAAGGGCACATATGGGACATCTGCATGCACCAGAGCCTGCAAGCAGAGCATTGGAGTCATTGCGGCAAACCCCTAGCAGCCCTTGACAAAACCAATGCATACAACTTCAAATATGCCACTGGATGGAAAGCCTATACAGAAAGACTACAAAAACTAGTAAATAAAAAGCAAGAATTGGAGGGCAGTGAGAAGAGTATGGATAACTGTAGTCCCCATAAAGAAGATACGGACCAAACTTGGGACTTCATCCATGAATCAGCAAACAAAGCGGCGTGTGCCGCATTTGGAACGAGGGGTAAAAAGATGCACAAAAGGCCGGTCCCATCAGCCACATCAAATTATCTATACAAATGGCTTCAGTCATTGCGGAAAGCACACCGAATGCTGGGAGAGATAGAAAAGGAGAAGGACTTGGAAGCAACAGAATGCCTCGTCAGTACCATTCCTTGTGACAGTCTTTGTAGGAAGCCACAAGAAACGGCTGAGGCATGGAGTATCAGACTTGAGGCGAGCCTGCCAACAGTTACAAAAGCATTCCAAGAAAGCAGAATCAAGGACATAAGATACTGGAAGCTCCGGGAGAAGGAAGAGATGCAACATCTGTTTGCAAAGAAAGTTTCAGCCTTCTTGGACAGAGCTTTAGGAAACAAAAAAGGGACGGAAAAGGGTGCAGCTCCAGAATATGACGACAAAGGTGAGGTACCGCTAACAGCAAATGAAAGAAAGCAAGCCATTTTAAAAGAATACTGTAAAGAAAATAAACTCTTCTCCACAAGACCCGAAGCACCCAAGCACCTACCCCCATGGTTGAGATCGATCTTAGAGAACAGCCCCAAACTACCCCAGCATGTCACCGAGCAGCTAGCAGAACCTATACTCATGAAGGAGTTGGAGGCAGTCTATGGATCATGTGGAGTATCCACAGCCCCAGGCCCATCGGGAATGCATTATGCACAATGGATACAGGGACCCCAAAATCTCCAGGAATTAATACTTGAAATGTTTAACAACATTCTGAGGACAGGCTCTTTTCCAAGATTAGCAAAAGCGGGCTTCATTCAACCGATCCCCAAAGATCCAAGCAAACCGTGCACTTCAGATAATTCCAGACCACTCACCATGCTGGAAACAGGCATGAAGTTGTTCAATTCCATCATTGCAAATAGAATAAAGAAGGCTTTATCCAAACATCCGGTCTTTTTTCCAATCCAAGATGCCTTCCTACCCAATAAAAACATTGAAGATTCGTTGCAAGTCCTAAATGAAGTTATCTCCGATGCTAACAGATTCGACAAAGAACTGCATGTTGTCTACCTGGACCTTAAACAAGCTTTTGACCGAGCAGAATTTTGGATGAGCAAACTAGCATTGGAGAAAATAGGATTGCCCGAAAACATCATTACAATCATCTCGGACATCACATCCGAAGCATCCCGATCAGTCCTTACATCTGAAGGCATGACAGATGAATGGATGCTCGAATGCGGGGTGCCCCAAGGAGAAGTCCTGAGTCCCCTAAGGTTTGTGGCAATAATGGACATATTGGCCATCTGGCTGGCAGAAAGGGCTAACGGGAAAAACCCCATGAAAAAGACCTACGGGTATGCCCTGGAGAAACCGAGAGATGCTACCAGAAACCCGGGAGCTACTTCACCCCAGAAGAACAGGAAATGGCTGAACATGAATTCACCGCCTAACATCTTTGCTAGATTCTTCTGTGATGACATCATACTGATAGGGAAATCAAAAGAGGAAGTACAGGACATGCTCGGGGTAATCAATGAGTTCATGAGGTTCATAGGGATTCCCATTAATGCCAAAAAATCTAAGTACTCCCACAGGAAACCTGCAAGACAGAGGGGCAAAGCATATGAAGGGCATATCGAGTTGGAAAAGAAACTCATGTCCGGAGGTATGCTGAAAATCGAAGACGGAGAGGAAGGGCCCAACACATGGTCCGAATGGCTTCCACCCAAGATCCCCGCCTATCTTGAATATAGCAACAGAACTGAGGCAAACCGATACTTAGGGGTTTGGTTTGCGCTGGATGGTGGATGGGAACACCAAAAACAGATACTCATGGATAAGCTCACCCAAAGCCTGCTGTCAGTTCAAACACAAACCTTAAACTTGAACCAGCTTCGTTACATAATCAATGCGGTTGTTGTACCAAGAATGGCATATCCCTTAAAAGTTACATCGACCATTAGCACGGAAACAAACAATGTAGCAAAAGAAATTGATGGCACAATAGCAAACTTTGTCTTGAGATACTTAAATTGTCCCATAGACACAAACCATCAATTAGTCTGGACACCGGCCGCACTAGGAGGACTGGGGATTGACAATGTAACAGACATTGCCCATACTACATGCATCTCGGAAACCTTAATCACACTATGCAATACAACAGAATACGAATATTGGAGTGACCAGATCATACAGGGAACACACGGCACACCGAATGCACACCTGTACAGAGACAACAACAGCACATGGAGCAGAATGGCAAGTTATGTTATGGAAAGAGAAGCGAGGGAACTAAAAATTCAGGGCTCTCCTTTATCCCACCACCTCCCTTTCAAAAAAGCCACGGATAAAGGCGGGAATTGGTTCAAACGAGTGAGCTACATATTGTCAAAATATGGATACTCTATAGACACAAAGCATTCAACCCTACAGGACTACGAGGAACTACAGACCTTTCTTTACTCGTCACTCCCGAAGCCTGTGTATGAGAAGATAAGTATGCTAGTTGCAACTCGGAATCTTAGATACATGGGTTCTTTTCTTCAGTCTTGTGGAGGGCTTATGCTTAGCTGGGAAGAATTAAGGGCAAAGCATAGCCTACAAGGAACAGAACCTCCATCTTGGTTTTCAGCCCTCCAGACAGAGGTTATATGTGACTCGTCAGGGGCAGAACTGCGGAAGGTTAAATCCAAATACAGAGATACACCGCAAGCCCCGGAGGAGGGCATGATGTGCTGGAAAGGGACAGGAATGGGCCAGGAAGGGATGAAGCTAGTCACAGTTCAGAGACATGACACCGGCTTAGGCACTTTACAACTGAAGATGTACACCAAGGATCAAGAAGGGACATACATACCAGACAAAACAGGACTGAAGACCTTATCAGTTAATGAATATCACATATTGCAGGACGGTACAACCCTAATGCCGGTGAACCAAAACTTTTTGAGAATGCATGCCAATAGTACAGCTAGGATCAACATGAGAGAAGGACCGGAAGCCGAGACATACTTAACATATGTTGGAGATAGACTCAATGACCTTTTCAGAGCAAGATGCAACAACTCATGTGCAGCGGATAACAGTGAGTTCAGCTGCCCGAGTGCATCAGAGGATGAAGAACAGGGCGCACATGACGGAGCAGATAATAGGGTTAGCTTTGACTTTGCAAGTGACGGATCACTCTACAAAAGTTCATCTTTTGCAAGTTGCGGAGCAGCATACATGAGATTTGAGGAGGGAGACCCTACACCGGTCATGAGTAAACATAACATACCAAGGGAAGCGCCTATCACTTCACCCACAGCAGGAATCATAGATAACATCCATAAACCTAGCTCTACTACTGCAGAAATTTTAGGCCTCAGAAAGTTACTCCAAGATCGGAAGCATGAAATTCTAAACACCATGGTTCCCCTTACCCATGTAATTGACTCCATGGCAACTATCAATGCTGTAAACCGTGACCCTGGAACCCTAAATGTCAGGGACCTTATGCAAGAGCCAAACAGAAGGGACCTGGTAGCCATTAGACTGATTCTGGAGGAATTAGGATTTTACAACACAATGGGACAGGCGAAACTCCTGATCAAATGGATCAGAGGGCACAATAACGATAGGCTTCATGACAAAGTAGATAGGACGGCCAAAAGAGCGGCATTTAGATACAGCGGGAGACAGCTCAGGTTCGACGAAGACGGGGACTTAGATTTTTCTCTCCTCTTTCATGAACAATCCATAACGGGAGGCATCAGGAACCACATTAGGAGACTCCAAAGATTGAGCCACCACAAAAAGTGGAAAGACATGCATGGACAAGGCAGGGCACTCAGGCTATTGGAGGAGAATCATGTGAAACCAATCAAGGATGTATCAAAGATTGCATCCAAGTACTTCACAGCTTATAGGTGCAGGGAACTCACAGGCCTACAGGCATCCCCACATAGAGCACATAGGATGGGAATTGGTGAAAGCCCGACCTGCCGGACGTGTGGCACAACAACACAATGCACCTACACACACATCCAACTGAACTGCCCAGGAGAAGGAAATGAACTACACCAGTTAAGGGAAAACCAGCAGGAGGAAATGAAAGAAACCATCAGAAAAGCCACAGCGGGAGACCCGAGACTGATAATAGAAGGCAGTAACACAAGGGGAGGCATCATCAGCCCCTCCGAAATTTTCCCCTTAGCAGAAATAGACAATGACTTAACAGCCTTTAGACCACTTGCTGCTCTACCAGAGGCTAGCATGTACAGGTTGTCAAATACTAGGAAAGGCACTGTAGCAGTAGCTGCTGCGCCCATAGACACGAACAGTGATGGCAGTCACAACTTCCAAGACCTTCAGTACATCAAAAAGAAAGAATTCTGGAAGTTAGTTGAGTGGCATAGGCTGACAACTGATACACCTCAGACATCGATCAGCAATTACACACAACGGGCCAATGATATTCACTCGGCACTTATAGCATGTAATACTGAGTCGGGTGACCCGAAGAATTGTTATGCGATAAGAAGAGACCTATTAGATATCATCATAGATGAGAGAGGCCTAGGAAAGGACGGATGTGAGCTTTTCTGTAACCCTGTAAACTCCCACCCAGGAATCAAGTCAAGGAGGTGCATTCCCACGGCGGCTATGAAGGAGGCGTTGAGACCCTTTTGCCACAAGGGGAAGATAGGGTGGGATGGACTTGCAAGAGATGCATATGTCAACAGTGTAACGGGAAAAGGGAAAAAGGTATATGGGAACCCACCCTTTGATGGGGGGGTTCTCAGGGAAGCATCTGCTGTTATGCAAACGTTGTCCCGTGGCCTAGAGGCGGCCAGGACTTCGGAGGGATTTGAGGGAATTTGGATCCTACCATTGTCGCCAAAGAACCTCAAAAAGTGGACAGGTAAGGGTTTTAAGTTAATTTTCAAGTACCCAAGGGGGACCATACCTTTCATTCCACATGATTATTGGTCGGGTAAAGGGCCCTACACAATGCCAGGGGAGGGATGTAACAAAGATAAGTACTCAGATGTGGTCATATTGTCCATTGATAGTGAGAGCATGGGGTGTCCTGTTAGTAAGAAACTTGATAATGAGAAAATGCAATACAAGTTGCTTCAATGGTTCATAAATGTAGTCCCGCATAAAAAGATCACCCCCAAATTGCTCAAAGAAACGGGCCTGCACCCGGATATGATTGAGCAAGTCCTGAGTGAGAGGGACTGTCTGTTGCCACCCCGATTGTGCCCGTGGGTGGGGGGCAGGAATAATGTGGAACAACGAAACCAGTACCCTGGAGCACACTTGGATGGCGGGCACAGGAATGCAGGAGGAACCCCCTTCCTTAATGCGGTGGAGTGGCCGGAGGAACTTGCTCTCATGGGATACTTACCAGAAGGCTTTGGCAAGGTGCTTAAAGGGATCGGGGTTCCACACCGTGGGGTGAAGACACTTTTGAAAAAACTGTCCAGGATGTGTAGGCGTCATGCAAGGGAAAGATGCATATTACATGAAACGGGAGCCCTACCTGAGAGTGGCATTGTAGAAGAGGCACCCAACATTCAGGAACTTTGCACGGAAAATAGGAAAGTAACCGATGTGGTAAAGGCAGCAGGGGAAATGCTAGGCAGCTATGTGAACCCCCACCCTCCCCCCAGCCCCCACGGGGTTGGGGCCCCTTAGGGCCCCGGCCCTAAGGGGGCACCACCGGCCCAGGGGCCGGAGCACCCCTGGGCTTTTCTCACTTCATCATCACCACCGCCCACACCGCCTCCATCTCCATCGTGCATCAGCTCCACGACCTGCTGATGTTTTTTCCGACGCTGGTGGCAGACACGCTTTCATTAGTGCTTTGTCACCCTTGCTTCCACGCTTTGTGGAATGTTTCCTGCCTTAGCAGACTGTCATGTATGAGGGGAACAGACTCGAGTAGATCGTTCCGAAGGCGTTGCCTTACTCATCGACGTAAATGTTTTATTATTATTATTACACCTTTCATCGAGAGGCCAGGTTGTGGCATCGAGATGACAAAGCAAGATGAAGTCTTGAAGAACCAAAGTGGTCGGAGAAAACTCATCTTCGCTTCAAGCATGTTCTGAACAAGCATGCGAGTATCATATGGCTTATTCGTTCAGCCGATACTGATTGTTCAACCAATGCCTTGGGTTCACAACCCAATTGTGGTGGCATCTATGAGATGCGGGGCATTGCGTAAATGAGGTAGCATTGAGCTACAACAGTCACTTCTGAAGAAGCACTGCACTCATACCCACACAGACGCTGCGTGAGCTATTAACGTTCAATAATAGCCTCGCCTTATATCATATATCATTTCGCTTGCTAGCGAAGCCCTAAGAGTGGTATTCTCTAACTCGTCAAGGCGACGAACTGAGGACGCATCAAGTGTGAGTGCAGCAATAGAGATATCGAATTTTGTGTGCGCAGGTTGCGGATCGCATATATCAAACAGGCGTCGCAGTCGCACATATATCGACATATCTCGCATAAACAGCGAAAGCAGTGCGCGAGGAGACATCGTCACAGTCGCATTTGTTCGCATACACGCCGTCTGAGATAACAGCGCGAGAAGGTGTGCATACAGCATGCCGATCGTACATATGCGCTGATACCATTCGCAAAATTGTACGAGATGCGATAAACTAACGCGCAGATGAACAATTCGTCATCAGTGTATGTTTCGTATACAAAATGGCATTCGTATCATATGCCGTACATATCTGCGACGAGATATGATCACCATTCGCAGCGCGCACATCACTATTCGCAGCGCGCACATCAGCGATTCATCAAAGTCGCAATAAATCGCAGTTTGCAGTTTTGATGCGTATACTGATCTCGTCATCAAAATATCGACATTTCAAATGGTCGCAAAAATCACTTGTCGAACATGCTTCACGTGGCTGTCAAAATCTGGACTGTACACAATGGTGTCATCCATGAAAATGACCAAGAACTGATCGATGAAGTCAAAGAATGCTCGATTTCCAACACGAAGAGCGGTTGCAGGAGCGTTAGTTAATCCGAAAGGCATAACTGTCCACTCATAGGAACCGTATCTGGTGCGTATCGCTGTTTTGTGAATGTCATCTGGATGTATAGGAATCTGATGGAAGAACTGATTGAAGTCAAATCTGCTAAACCATCGTGCACCTTTAAGCTGTTCAAGAAGGGTGTCGTGAGGTGGCAATGGATACGTGTCCTTAATTGTGATGTTATTAAGGGCTCGATAATCACAGCACATTCTCCACTTCCCCCTTGGCTTAGGAGCGAAAATGATTGGACATCCATATGGTGATGATGACGGACGAAGGATACCCAGTTCGACATATTTGATGATTTGTCGTTTGAGCTCCTCCATCATAGGCACTGGAATGGTACGAACTGGCTGCGATGGTGGCTTATGCCCAGGTTCAATGTTGATGCGATGATATCCACCTTCAAACCGTTCTGGCCTGTGGCCAGCTGGAAGATCCTCCTGGAACTAATCTGAAAAGTCTTCCCTCATCTGATCACGTGCTGCTGTGACCTTTGGGTCTTCCATAGTGGTGTCCGAGTCTGCTGCTGTCATGACCAGTTCACCATCGACCTCTGAGATAAAGAAGAGATAAGCTACGGCTTCTTCAGCCGAACCACTGGATCGTATACGACGTAGGTGCTTTCTCATAGTGGTGGCACTGACCAATTCCATTTCAGGAAGGTCATCTGAGCCTTGAGTCTGTTCAACTCTGGACAGCACTGTGCGAACACTGGAACCTGATGAGTGTTTCCTAGTGATCGTCAGATTTTTGGACTGGAAGTCAATGTGTGGATTTCTTCTCTCCAACCAATCTTGACCCAGGATGACAGTGAAGGGTTTCATGTCAATGATGTAGAAATCCTCTGTGTCCTTATACTTACCCAGCGTGAATGTAGCATTGGGAAGATAGGATGTACAGGGTAGTTGGCTTCCTCCAGCCAATCCCACTGAGAATGATGATGAGGAATCTGTTGGTGCAATACCAAGCTGAGAAGCAAACTGTCTGTCGATAAAAGACGATGTAGCTCCTGGATCCACCAATATATGAGTACTCTGTCCATATACTTTCCCTTTGTACAACAACAGCTTCTTCTGTGATTTCAGCTGTGCTGTCTGAGACTGCATCTGTGCGATGTGCTCTGAGGTAGTATCCATCTGCTGAAACTGTAATGTCAGACTGGAAAGGACTTCTTTTGAGATACTCTCAACCCGGCCACTTGCTTCAGTGGCATCTTCAGGCTGATTTACCTTGGGGGTGCTCTCAACACTGGTACCTGCGCAGTACCCTGAGAGTTTCCCTGAGGAGCTGGATCTGAAGCTGGAGCTGGAGTTGCAACTGCTGCATTGATGCTCTGCTGAGTCTGTAGCTCCTTAACCAGGGTGTTGATCGTTTTCACAAGTTTGTTAGACTCGTTCTTAGCACCCTGATTATCTTGTTGCTGCTGTCCTCTGTATGGATTCTGAGCTGGAGGATTGCCTTTTATAGGTTTTCCTTCTGGTGTCCTGGTGGAGAAACAATCCTTTGTGACGTGATTGGTACGACCACAACGTTGGCAAGGCTTAGGAGGATTTGATGCTGATCCTTTCCCTTTTCCTTTGCCTTTGCCTTTTCCTCCTTTCCCTTTATTCCTTTGGGAATTCTGATTGGCATTTTGATTTTGATTGCCATTCTGATTCCAATTCCAATTCCGATTGGATCTGTCATATGGCTTCTTGCCACGGCCTTTGTCCTTGTCTTTTCTGACTGGGCCTCCTGACTGTTCCTTTTGCCCCCTATAGTGCAGGGTCTCTGACTGCTTCGAATGAACAACATAATTCAAATCGAGCAGGATCTGTGTGGTTTGTGCCCACGACAGATTATTCCTTTCGTCTTCTGTAAGGAATCTCAGATGGAACTGTTTGCGAAGATCTGATTCCATATTGCTGATGAATCTGTCCTTTATCAAAGCATCATCCAGATCAACTGATGCCAAGGCAGCCAGTGATGTGAACGTGCGGAGATAATCTGAAAAGGTCTGGTTTCCTTGATTCAGCGCCATAAGATGCTTGTTGGCTACTGATCTTTTGTGTGGATTGCCAAACTGACTGAGGAATGTCCTTCTGATATTCTCATACGTGGCATCTGGCTGTTTGGCCACGACCTGAAAATAATGTCGGTCATTGTTCTGTATGAGTGTCAGGAAGACTGTAATAATGTCCTTGTCTGGTACTCCTGGATAGGTGAACTGAAAGTATCTATCCACTGTATCCAACCAAATCTCAGCATCCTGTCCTGCCTTATATTCCTTAGGTGGAGTCATTTTCACCTTTGGAACTAATGTGGATGGAGTTGGTGCTAGCACTGGACCATCATCAGGGTTTGTGAAAACTGTTGGAGCACGATCCTCTGTATACTCTTCGTCTGGTTCCTGTGGTTCTGACTCGGGATCTCTATATCTGCTCATGTCGGGTTTCATACGACTGATGTTGTCGAAGTACCCTATCTCATCGAATCTGGTCTGGGTATTATCATAACCAGTGAGCCATTCGGGTATCTTAAACCGACTGTAGGCATCGTAAGAGCCTAAGATATCAAAGAACCAGGTAGATGGATCTGGATTGATAGCTGGAACATCTGGTTCTTCTGCCATCTATAAAACAAAACACAACACCAAAATACCTTCAACTGGCTGAGTGTGTGTGTGTGATATATATAATATGATATGTATATCTATATATTGTACATGTATTATTTCTGTACATAATAATGAGGTGATGTATGTATATATCCACCTTCTTCCCACCTCAAGGAAGTGTGAACACACAGGCAGTTGTCAAGTGCCTTAATACCTCATAATGTAGCATGCAGTCCTTATAGGAAGCAGCTTATACAGTTTTAGGGTTGCAGCCCTACAGTCTTTGGGTTGTCGCCCTACAGTCTTTGGGTTGTTGCCCGATATATTGTCATGACTGTGCTGATTTCAGCATGACATAATGCCAAACACAGAGTGTTTTGCTAGTATATAGCGGCATTTTAGGGTATATAGTGTTACAGCGACCCTTATCTCCCACAGTGACATTAGGGTATTACTTGGTATCAGTAACCCTAAATTATGTCAAATTAAAGCAGTATGAACATTTTTCAAAGAAATTGAAGCAAAACTGCATTTAATATATCACTGTGTATCACGTGGTATTTAGGAGGTATGTTACACCTTTGTAACTGTACACGTGATTATATATAGTTATAGGGTGTTACAAGTGCTGTACTATTTTGAGCATATTTTTCAATAGCTAATAAAATGGAGTAACGAAAAAAATGAAACCCAAATTTTCATTTTGAAATCATACGTATTAGTTTTTGACGTATTTTGTTACAGCAACTATGATTGTATACCCCTAGGTGTTACACACCTGATATTTAGGGTGTTACACGAGATATGACTGTGCACATTATGTTTTTCAGATACCTTAATAGGTATAAAATGATAATTCGTGAAAAAATGGAGTCCGAATTTCAGTTTTGAAATCTCCCGCAATGGGTTTTTACCCATTTTTCACCTTTTCTGGCCACTTATATATGTACTATAGTACATATATATCAGTGGTTGTGTAATGTGCAACTTACAGAACTCACGTAACTTATCTCACTTTTGCACATGACATTTTTCATGGCTTTTTAGTGAAGATATCTGATGGTCAGTATGTGTGGTTGCACACACATATGGGTTTTGCTGATTTAAACCCATGGAAAGTGGACCAAGATATATTTTAGGTGTATCAACTTTAAGTATGATAACTTAAGTGATAACTTGTCAGAACCTATTATCTACTTACTGAAAGAGTATCAAATGATATCTTTAGTTTCCAAGTAGATTTGGACAAAGCTTGATAAATATATCTAAGCAGTGTCACACACACAGATATGTGTGTGTGTGTGTGTGTGTTGTCCACAACAACCTCTATCAGATGTCAATATAGTTACTGCTCTGAAAGAGTTACATGCATTTTGAGCTGATCAATTCTGTATCAATTGTCATAATGCAATGTTGAAGTTGTTGTTGCTCCAGCAATAGTGTGTGGGACGAATGGACAATGCTCAGCAGTGACCAACTGCTTTTTGAGCATTGTATAATGCCTTCGGGTCTGGAGATATCTCCATCCAGCCCTACAGCATGTTGGTTGATCCTGTCCCATATCTATCGCCATCACTTGACATCCAGCTCGCACATGTGTTAGCTGGATGGTACTATGTATTATGTGTTGATATGATATTTGACCACTACACTTTCGAATCAGTGTGTTGTCAACTTACATAGTAGTGTCAGTGACTTGATTATTACACTTGTGAATCAGTGTAATGTCATTATACTTAATGATATCAGTATTACAACAATACATAAGTTGCAGTGACTTGTGTATGCAGTGACTTATGTACGGTACTTTCTGATTGAGTACGCTGTGTGTGTGTGTGTGGGATTTGTGCTACTACACACACTTGTATATAGGTAATTGCTGATTCATTACACTATACCAAGTTGATCTATCACATTGGATGATCTGTATACCACTCACAGAATATATCTAACATGATGTATATCAGCTTAGTTAGTGACTGTAATCCTGCATATCTCATCTGCAGTGATGAGTTGCTTGGGTGTATTTTACACATGGTTCCGGTGAGCATTCCTTTCAGTGATCCACAATAGAACAGTATATCCATCCCAAATCCTGCGTCAGGATATACTGAGCTAATTATTGTGTTAAGACCACTGAAGAGGAACCTTACACCATATGGGTTCAAATATAGTTTACATGCACAGCAGGTATGCTATGTGCAATGTCTGATGCATTGTTATATGAGAACATATATACCAGCTGTTATCGTGGTCAAGCTGGTTTATGCATGACAGCTGCTATCGTGATCAAGCTGAATGCATAAATGTATGCACATGTCACTGTATAACAAAGTGAAATCAAACTGCATGATATCACTGCACAGTATAGTAATGAATGGTGCATGCACTTGGTATATACTGAATGATTAGTATATACTGCAAGTGTGTGTGTGTGTGTGTGTGTTTGGTGCTGCAAGTATTATAATCACTGCACACTCATATAATTATACACACTATGATGTTTGCTGCACAGCATCCACTTATCTGTCATACTGAGTGTGTGTGTGTATATATAGCTACTCACACAGCATATAGTTCACACACACATAACTGCACTTGTATGCAAATGTGACAGTGAATAAGCATCGTATTTTATGTGCGAGCATCACAGACATTGTATATCATGCTGCATATTATACCATCATCGAGCGTCATCTGTTAATGACAATTCTAGCAGGTATGTACATATCCTGTGAAGATAAAACATGATGCGCGCAGACGAGTGATTTTCGATGTGCTGTGATTATCGAGCCCTTAATAACATCACAATTAAGGACACGTATCCATTGCCACCTCACGACACCCTTCTTGAACAGCTTAAAGGTGCACGATGGTTTAGCAGATTTGACTTCAATCAGTTCTTCCATCAGATTCCTATACATCCAGATGACATTCACAAAACAGCGATACGCACCAGATACGGTTCCTATGAGTGGACAGTTATGCCTTTCGGATTAACTAACGCTCCTGCAACCGCTCTTCGTGTTGGAAATCGAGCATTCTTTGACTTCATCGATCAGTTCTTGGTCATTTTCATGGATGACACCATTGTGTACAGTCCAGATTTTGACAGCCACGTGAAGCATGTTCGACAGTTCTTACAGCGCTGCAGAGATCATCAGTTCTATATCAGGCCTTCTATAAAGGTTGAGTTGTTCGTCAGATCCATCGATTTTATCGGACACCATATCTCTGAAGCAGGCCTATCCATCATCGAAGACAGAATCCGTGCAGTCATGGCTATCCAGCCTCCAGTGTCGTATGGTCCAACCGTTGGAAAACAGCCTCTACGCCGTATGGCTAAAGATGGCAATTCATCCCTTCGGTCATTCTTGGGCATGGTCGGCCAGTTTAGGAGATTCATACCAAAGTTCTCCAAGATTGCCGAGCCGCTCAATCGTCTCCTTAAAGATAATGCAGAGTTTGTCTGGGAATCTGAGCAGCAGCAGGCATTTGATAATCTCAAAAGTGCCATCTGCAATGCTCCAGTTCTACAGCTTCCAGATCAGAAACTGCCATCTATTATGGAGGTCGATGGATCAGGCACACACGTTGGTCAAGTGGTATTACAGGATCAAGGAAAAGGTATGAAGCCATGTGGCTATCACAGCGTCACTCTTTCTGATACACAGAGACGTTGGCCTATTCCTGAGATCGAGCTATTTGCCATTGTGGAGGGCTTCCGATTCTTTCGCCACATCTTGCTGGGAGCTCCTGAGACTATTGTACGCTCAGATCATCAGCCACTGGTTTATTTCCAGTCCAAATCCGCACTAAGCCCCAAACAGGCGAGGTGGTTGGACGAGCTCTCCGAGTACAACTTGCCTCTGGTGGACAAGTTGCCTCTGGTGGAGTTTGCAATTAACAACACAGTTTCTGCAACTACTGGTTACACACCTTTTTATCTCGACTCGATGGCGCAGCCACTTTCGCCTCATGATCTGGCAATTACTATTCCGCCAGAAGCTCCTGTTCCAATGCAGAATGCTATTCGAGACCATTTTGACCAGTACTCGGTTGTGCATGCCAACGCGGTAGACAACATCTCCCGAGCAGCAGAAATCAACCGAGCCAGATTCAATGAGACTCACATGCCCCGACAATTTGCAGTAGGGCAGAAAGTTCTTTTACGGACCGAGTTTATTCAATGGACTGGTTTGACAGAGGCAGGCAGACACTTTAACCCCTATGGAGCGGATGGAATTTTTTGCCAAAAGCACTAGTTTCACAAATGTGCCGTTTTCACGGTACATGGTACCTTGGTAAGTGTGGGTGATTCATTACATTTTCAATTACTCCTATAAAGTGATTTTGATCTATACAATACATGATCGCATGATATATACAACGATATATCGGTGATATACAAGCCAAAAAACACGTTGTCCAGGAATCAAAAGTGTCAAAAATCAGTTCTCACAACCGCTTATTCGAGTATTAGGTCGCCCCTCCACCATAAAACAATCGCCTTTACTAATGCCTTGAAATTGGTAATGGTGGCTGTAGGTAAACGCACCAATACATCGAAATATTCAAGCAATAAGGTGAAAAAAACACCAAAAAACAACGAAAAAACATCATTTGTCAAATGTTTTCCATACTTAAGGCCATATTGTGTGTTTTCGGGGGAAATCGACTGTTGGGAAAGTAAGTATTGCCCATATGAGGTGCATGGTCATTTTATATGATAGTGGTCACTGAACCAACAAATCCTTGTCGATGAATGGCATCTACACCTCGATTTTGCACACTTTAAGATACTTTTGACCCAAGTTTCATGCCTAGAAAAAAGCAACTTTGGGGATTTTGCTACAACAAGATTGCACTTGGGTGAGATATATACACTAAGTATATGTGTAGAATTAATTGTCGAGTATTAGATATACCTATTGCAACGAGTGTGCGAAGCTTGTATGGCCGATTCCGACAAGTGCTATCAGGCTGAGAAATGAATCAAAGCTTAGAGTTTAAAGTGGTTGTACCGTATACGGTACAAACCGCTCCATAGGGGTTAAGCAGCCATATATTGGGCCGTTTACCATATCCAAAGTGCTCAGCCATGGACGTGCTTATGAGTTAGATTTCGGGGATCTCGACATTCGTATCCATCCGGTACAGCCTGTATCCAGAATAGAGTTATACAATGACTCGATCCAAGCACCTTTGCCTCTGCCACAGATGATCACCGAAGAAGGGCAACCACTGTTTGAGATATCAGAGGCACCGGCTCTCCCGGGCACTCTCGACGTGGCTAGAGTTGACGGGATTGGATTAGCCTGCCTCCAGATTGTGATGCTGTTGGTTCAGGTTGCCCCAAGATGGGCTTAATTTAGGGTTTTTCTTAGGGCTTAGTGTTAGTTAACCCGAAGGGCATCACTGTCCACTCGTACGAACCATATCTAGTTCGTATTGCTGTCTTATGGATGTCGTCTGGATGGATGGGTATCTGATGGAAGAACTGGTTGAAATCGAATCTGCTGAACCAGCGTGCCCCCTTAAGCTGTTCAAGAAGGGTATCATGAGGTGGCAATGGATACGTGTCCTTTATGGTGATATTATTAAGGGCTCGATAATCACAGCACATCCTCCACTTCCCCCCTGGCTTAGGAGCGAAAATGATTGGGCACCCATATGGTGATGATGATGGACGAAGGATACCCAGCTCGACATATTTGATGATCTGTCGTTTGAGCTCCTCCATCATAGGCACTGGAATAATACGAACTGGCTGTGATGGTGGCTGATGCCCAGGTTCAATGTTGATGCGATGATATCCACCTTCAAACCGGTCTGGCCTATGGCCAGCTGGAAGATCCTCCTGGAACTAATCTGAAAAGTCTTCTCTGATACGATCACGTTCTGCTGTGATCTCTGGGTCTTCCATGGTAGTGTCTGAGTCAGCAGCTGCCATGACCAGTTCACCATCGACCTCTGAGATAAAGAAGAGATAAGCTACGGCTTCTTCAGCCGACCCACTGGATCGTATACGTCGTAGGTGCTTCCTCATCGTGGTGGCACTGACCAATTCCATTTCAGGAAGGCCATCTGAATCTGGAGTCTTTTCAACTCTGGATAGAACTGTACGAACACTGGAACCTGATGAGTGTTTCTTGGTGATCGTAATGTTCTTGGACTGAAAGTCAATATGTGGGTTCCTTCTCTCCAACCAATCCTGTCCCAGGATGACTGTGAAAGGTTTCATGTCAATAACATAGAGATCTTCTGAATCCTTATACTTACCCAGCGTGAATGTAGCATTGGGAAGATAGGATGTATAGGGTAATTGGTTTCCTCCAGCCAACCCCACTGAGAATGATGATGTGTCTGATGGTGATATACCAAGCTGAGAAGCAAACTGTCTGTCGATGAATGACGATGTAGCTCCTGGATCTATCAAGATATCAGTACTCTGTCCATATACTTTCCCTTTATGCAACAACAGCTTCTTCTGTGATGCCAGCTGTGCTGTCTGTGATCGCATCTGTGCGATGTGATCTGAGGGAGTATCCATCTGCTGGAACTGAAGTATGGCTGGCACGAATTTTACCAAAGGTAATACTAGGTATAGGTATTACCAGTATTTTACCAAGTATTACTTTGCCCCAAAAAGTCCTTACCCTAGTGCAGGGGGGTATTACCGCACGTTACCAAAAAGTTTTACCATCGGTAATACCGGGTATGGGTATTACCGGGTATATATTACCCCCGTATTACCATCGATTTTACCCATTTTACCATGGGAAAAAATCAAATCGACGGCTTCTCAGCCGTCACGCCAGGACGATTTCCAACATCCCCATTCCGTGAGAGGGTGAGACGTGCTCGAAGTCTAAACAGTTCACAACGCGAGTACATCCCTGCGTGGCAACACGAGAGATATCCGTCATGGATTCGCCCTTCTTAGGACACTCTGGCCGTCCTCCATGCCAAAATACCAAATTTTACCATTGGTAATACCGGGTAAGGGTATTACCAATCCCGAAAATCGGGGCGGCTCTCTGTACTTTCTGAGAAGTAGTTTTTGTTCGGTTCGGTGGCGACGACATTCGAATTTGGTCTAGCCACCTTCATAGATCGATTGCGCATACATCAAAGCCTCTAGGAGCACACTTGTATGGCTCCCAATAATAATGTGTGCGAGAAGCCCCATGATCGTTTTAATTATTGCCAAAAATCCCAGAATAGTATTACCTCGGTAATACCACTCAAAGTATTACCGGTATTTTACCCGGTATTACCAAGGGCCAAAATCCTTTACCCGGTAAATTGCCAGCTATAAACTGAAGTGTCAGACTGGATAGGACTTCTTCTGAGATACTCTCAACCCGGCCACTTGCTTCAGTGGCATGTTCAGGCTGATCTATCGGGGGGTCCTCATCACTGGTACCTGCCCGGTACCCGGAGAGTTTCCCTGAGGAGCTGGAGCTGATGCTGGAGCTGGAGCTGCAACTGCTGCATTGATGCTCTGCTGATTCTGAAGCTCCTTAACCAGGGTGTTGACTGGTTTTAGGAGCTTGTTAGACTCACTTTTGCCACCCTGATTATTCTATTGCTGCTGTCCTCTGTTCCGATTGTAACGAGGATTGGGAGCTGGAGGATTGCCTTGTATGGCTTTCCCATCTGCTGTGCTGGTGGCGAAGCAATCCTTTTTTGTGTGACCAGGACGACCACAACGCTGACAAGACTTGGAAGGAGATGATGCTGATCCTTTTCCTTTTCCCTTGCCCTTTCCTTTGCCTTTCCCTTTATTCTTCTGGGAATTCTGGTTGGCCTGATTCTGATTGCCACGATTCTGATTGCCACGGTCATATGGCTTGTTGCCACGACCTTTATCCTTTTCCTTCTTGGCTGGACCTCCTGACTGTTCCTTCTGTCCCCTATAATGTAGGTTCTCTGCCTGCTTCGAATGAACTACATAATTCAAGTCGAGCAGAACCTGTGTGGTTTTTGCCCACGACAAGTTATTCCTTTCATCTTCCGTAAGGAACCTGAGATGGAACTGTTTCCTGAGGTCTGATTCCATATTGCTTGCTGACAAACCTATCCTTGATCAGGACATCCTCCAAATCAACTGATGCTAACGAAGCCAGTGATGTGAATGTACGTAGGTAATCCGAGAAAGTCTGGTTACCCTGGTGTAGTGCCATTAAATGCTTTTTGGCAACTGACTGCTTGTGGGGATTCCCGAACTGTCTGAGGAATGTATTCCTGACATTTTCATATGTGGCATCAGGTGTTTTAGCCACGACATGAAAGAAATGTCTGTCATTATTCTGGAGTAAGGTGAGAAAGACTGTGATGAGATCCTTGTCTGGTGCTCCTGGATATGTGAACTGGAAATATCTGTCCACTGTCTCCATCCATACCTCTGCATCCTGTCCGACTTTGTATTCCTTTGGTGGATTCATTTTCACCTTAGGAACAAGTGCTGCTGGAACTGGTGCTGAGAGCATCTTACCATCATCTGGATCTGTGAAGACAGGCGGAGGATGATCCTCCGTATACTCCTCATCTGGTTCCTGAGGCTCTGTCTCTGGATCTCTATACCAACTCATGTCTGGTTTCATTCTGCTGATGGCATCGAAGTACCCTATTTCATCATACCGGGTCTGAGTGTCAGCATAACCAGTTAACCATTTTGGTACTTTAAATCTGCTGAAGTGATCATATGAACCCAGGATGTCAAAGAACCAATTAGACGGATCTGCATCTATAGCTGGTACTGTCATCTATAAAACAAAACACCACACCAACAAAACCTTCAAAATTGGATGTGTGTGTGTGTGTGATATATATATATATATATATATTGTACATGTATTATATTTGTACATTGATACAATGAGGTGAAGTATATATACATGATTCCACCTTCTTCCCCCCTCAAGGAAGTGTGAAAACCATAGGCAGTTGTCAAGTGCCTAATACCTCATTAAGCAGCATGCAATCCTTATAGGAAGCAGCTGTACAGTTCTTGGGATGTTGCCCTACAGTTCTTGGGTTGTTGCCCGAAATATCAGTCATGCATGTGCTGATTTCAGCATGACTATAATGCCAAATACAGTGTTGTTCACTAGTATTTAGTGGCGTTTTAGGGTGTTACGGGTTACTATGACCCGCATCACCTGCAGTGGCCTTAGGGTGTTACATGGTATTAGTAACACCTATTTATATCAAATTTGAGTAGTATGCATGTTTCCTGAAGGAATGAAACAAAACTGCATTCAGCATGTCACTGCTTATCATGTGATCTTTGAGGTGTACGTTACACCCCTAAGTTTTTGCACACGAATTTTAGGGTGTTACACGAGGTGTGAAGTGCTCAGGTATTTTCCCCATATACCTTAATGGGTGAAAAATTGGATCCGCGAAAAAAATCGGACTCAAATTTTCATATTGAAATCTGACGTGTGAGATTTTCACCTATTTTCGCCACTTATTGACTTATAAGTCTCAGTGTACAAGCCTCAATGTATACCATGATGTATACATCTATCACAACTCTGCAATATATCTCACTTGAATACATGAAATTGAAATTGACATTTTTCATGTTGTTATGTGAAGATATATGTATGGTCAATATTTGGTATATTGGGTTTTACTGATTGAAACCCATGACAAATAGACCAAACCCTAATACGAATATGTAGATGTATCAATAGTGACTTGCAGTCACTTAAGTGATAACTTGTCAGTTGATTTATTACTTACTTAGGACTGTCAACTCCTTAGATAACCTTAGCCAGTAGCTTAAGGCGAGACTTACTCCTCGGTTCAGTCGCCTGTCAGTGGCTGTTGATCGCGTTGCCTACCCACGAATGGATCTGCTGGAGGTCTGCTTTATCTCTTTGGATCTATGACAATACTCCGGATGGCATTACCATCCAGATACTAAGTAACTTGAGCAAATGCTCATAGTAATCTACCATTTACTTGGGCATATGTAGATGCACTGGAAGAGTATCAAAATGATATCTTCAGTTTCCAATTAAATCAGAACAAAGTTCGAACGATCAGAGCAGTGTCTGTGATAACCTCTATCAGCTACATCACTGTCAAGATGAGTTCTGATCTGTGAGATTTATTACATGCATTGAAGTGATCAGAACTGAAACAACTGTCAGAATGCAATGTAGATGATGGTGTTACTCCAGCGATAGAGTGAAAAGGGTATGGACAGTGTTCAGCAGTGACCAGCTGCTTTGTGAACAATGTATACTGCCTTCGGGTCTGGAGATATTCTC
>LGRX02011453.1:0-23254 GCA_001247695.2 Cymbomonas tetramitiformis
CTGCTTGTTTACTTCACCATTTAAACAAACAAGAGGGTCTTCATTCCTCAAGTCCAAACTTGTCTCTGAAAATTCTGTATCAAGTCTGCTTTTTATCTCTTGTAAGTCAATTTCGCTCAAAGCGCGTGACCCGGAAACGCGTGAAGAATTAGAGCTAACTTCCGATCTACACGTCAAAGGCGCGTTCCAAAGGACCAATTGCGTATTCGCGCTCGGGGCTGTGCTTGGAATTGGCTCATGATTGAAAAAGTCAGCCCCTATTTCCATAGAATCTTCAATAACTATTCCCGGGCACGGTTTGCAGATAATCTCGCAACCTTCATCGAAAGGAATAGAAAACATATTTTCGTCCAAATTAGCCGTCATTAGCTTATGAAGCCGTTTTTTACGTTCTAAAAATGATATAGACTTGCGAGTCAACCAAGAATTTCTATCTTACTGAATCGATCGATCCTCGATTTCAGCGCAAATGACACCAGGATATCTTAAAATCATATCCTTGATCTGAACAGACCGAATCAGAAAGCGACAGCGAATGTCATTTTTGATTAAAATTGACATCGATATTTGACATGTCATTTTTAGCCGCCAGAAATGACTTTTAATATTGTGCTAAAGTTACATCACTTTTTCAAAGTTCTTTCACACACACCCCTTTCACAGTTGACAGCCAAATTCTCTCATTTCGCAATGGCGACACTCGAAACATTTCAAGCACTGAGGGCTCAACATATTTTCCAGCTCTATCTTGGTAACAAGTGGAGCATTGTTAGAACCCTTGAAGCCGACGATCCTCCAGACAGTTTGCAAATAGTGATTCACTCTGATGACCCTGCCGAGCAAAATGAAGAAATAATTTTTAGTTTTCCTCAGTTTACCTCTTCGACTGTACTCGGGGGTAGCCTCCTTCCTGAGAAACGCGTAGCGTACAGTATCATTGAGAACGAGACTCCAATTCTGTATTTCGTCGCGTACAGAAACAGAAAGCTTACTGTGATCGAATTAGACAGCGCAAACTTTGAGGAAGCCTTAAGCCTTCCAAAGCACACAAATCGGCTTTTGGCTTTTCAAAGTTTGAAAACTAGAGCAGCAGAAGAAAATAAAAGCAAAGAATTCTATCTAGCGAGCTATGTAAACCAGGCGTGGAAAGCGTCGATTACAGCTCCTTTCTGGCAAAACAGGAGGCCAGCGCCAGTGATCGATGACATCGGACTTGCTGGCGAGATACCTGTTGTAGAGGCTTCGGTACGTCCCTTTCATGCCCTGCGCCTGGACCGGGGCGGAAGGCGTTCATTAGCTAATGAACGCTTTTCGCCTGGAAACGCGCGCCCTGCGCCTGGACCGGGGCGGAAAGCGTTCATTAGCTGATGAACGCTTTTCGCCTAGAAACGCGCGCCCTGCGCCTGGACCGGTGCGGAAGGCGTTCATTAGCTAATGAACGCTTTCGGCCTCGAAACGCGCGCCCTGCGCCTGGACCGGGGCGGAATGCGTTCATTAGCTAATGAACGCTTTCGGCCTCGAAACGCGCGCCCTGCGCCTGGACCGGGGCGGAAAGCGTTCATTAGCTAATGAACGCTTTCGGGCCCGAACCGCGCGCCCTGCGCCTGGACCGGGGCGGAAAGCGTTCATTAGCTAATGAAAGCCTTCCGCCTCGAACCGCGCGCCCTGAGCCCTGACCGGGGCGAAAGGCGTTCATTAGCTAATGAACGCCTTCCGCCTCGAACCGCGCGCCCTGAGCCCTGACCGGGGCGAAAGGCGTTCGTTAGCTAATGAACGCCTTCCGCCTCGAACCGCGCGCCCTGAGCCCTGACCGGGGCGGAAGGCGTTCATTAGCTAATGAACGCTTTCCGCCTCGAACCGCGCGCCCTGAGCCCTGACCGGGGCGGAAGGCGTTCATTAGCTAATGAACGCTTTCCGCCTCGAACCGCGCGCCCTGAGCCCTGACCGGGGCGGAAGGCGTTCATTAGCTAATGAACAGTTTCGTCTTGTCCCAGGCTGCCAGGAGAACGGATGTGCAGCGTGCTGCCGAACGCGCCCTTCAAGGACCTGGTGGCTCCAGAGCTTTTACTGGAGCGGGCGCCAATGTGGATATGTCTCAAGTGGCTACCCCATCTGAGGCAAGGAAGGCAGCCGAGGTGGCTGCACATGGGTGGCACGCTAAGCTAACAGTGGAGCATGCAGCAAAGATGGATTATGAGGAGAAAGCAAAGCTGTGCAGGCAAATCGAGATGGAGCACCGGTGGCCGAACCCGATGGATTTCGACGAGGCGGCGGAGAAAGGGAGTGTGTTTCGTCTCCCCATTGAATGCCTGTACCACGCGACGGGGTACGAGGCCTGCCGGGATCAAGAGAGGGGCTGGGTGAACGAGATCAAGTCCAGCAGGAAGGAGAACCCGTGGGCCCCTTTCAATGCGGGTCTTGTTGCGATCGACGATGTCAAAACCCGTGCCGAATTCTCCCTGAAAAAAGCTCTCAGGGGAGAATACAGAGGCAAGGTTTTTGGGCACCAGCACTGTTATCAAGCCACCGACGAGTGTCACGAGGAAATCCCGTTGGAGATAGCTTTCCAGTTCTTCGAGAGCAAGATCTACATCGGTCTCACGCCTGACATGATTCGGTTCTTAGGCGAGATGCAGAACCAAATCGACCAGAAGACGAAAGGCAAAGACAACACTCAGTTCATGCAAGGGCTTCGTTCGACCCTTTTCGAAAAGCATGGGGTCGTGTACAAGGTTTACCGAGAAGCGTTGATCTCCGAGTTCGTCGCCGGTGTCCCCGAGGACACCGAAGAGGGTACCCCTTATCAACCTGGGTATTACGAGGTCGGAGGGCTGGTGCAAAAAATGGCGGAGTTCGAATCAGAGCATGGATTTGCAGTCCCGGATATCGAGAAATATCCCAAGGGATTCCAGTACATCGAGAATGTGGAGACGTCTGAGCGCGAGGGAGACCTTGAGACCCTCCCTGAGGTAGAGGTGACGGTGAAGACGCTGGAGGATGACATCAACGCTCACCTCGATCGGGTCACAAGTTGGTACCACGTAATGTCTCACTTGAACCAGTCGATGGAGACGCATGTGAAGGAAGTAGCGATGTCCAAGCATTCTGTGTTCGGCGGCGTGCAAATCAACCACTACTTCATGCACTGGACAATTGCCAATTTCCGGCCGCAGACGTGGGACCTCTGCGTTAGCATCATGGAGGCTTACAGAAGGTTTGACCTGAAGGGCATGAAAAACCCTTTGGCTTCGAAGACCAAAAAGCGCAAGGCCTCATCTTCGCCCGCTAAGGGACCCGCCAAGAAAGCTGGCAAAAAAGGCACCTCCAACCGACAGGTAAATTACTTTTTACTTTTGCTTCAAACAGTGTTTACCCCCCCAAAGCATCCTTTTCTATATTTTAAGACATTCTAAAAATGTTTTTTTACTTGCAGATGGAAGACGAGGTGCAACGAGGAGGCGGGGACCACGGAGCGGGCTCGTCTAAAGGGGCAGGCATTTTGGTGGAAGAAGCTCAGTTTCTCCACAATGCCAAATCCATGGGTATGACGTTCTGGATTAACTTGGGCGGCTTGGCGGGGGAGGCGGAGTTCGACAAGGTGGACACGTATCTGCGCCTGATTATTCAGAAGGAGTTGTCAGTAAAAGAGGGGGGCCTGATGATAAGCCAGTTCAAGAAGGAACGCATGGTGCAGAAGCACTTGGTGTCCGCGGCGGGATTGCAAACCTGGGACGCATTCAAGGCCGAGTTCACCCCCTACTGGAGCTCCCAAGAGAAAATCGAGTCGTTGATCGGCTGCTTACCTTCAACTCAGGGGGGAGCGCGCCGGGGGGGATCTGGGGAAGTTCCGCACGCGATCTTGAATTACGTCGAGAACGCGCGGGCGAATCTCAAAGAAGCGCAGGCGCCACGCGCGGGGCACATCCTAGGCTTGCAACAGGTCGAGGTGAAAGTCGACATCAAACTCTATCGGGAGGCGCGGACCGAGGGGCCGGAGCTTAAGGTTCCAGGAGAGGCAGGCCTTGAGGACGACGAGCCCACACATGAGACGAACGTGCCGATGTTCCCTCGTTGGAAGATCGTCAAGGGCAGCATGAGCGATATGAAGGACGTCCCGAGGCTGCCCTTCACGGGGACGATCATCGACTGCAATTACGCCCTTGACAAGGAGAAGACTCCCGACGCGATGACCAAGGAGGAGGTGCAACCGTTCCTGGAGTCTTTCAACGCCAAGACCACCGCCCCGGCATGGACAGTCGCTATCTTTTGCGGTTTCGTCCAACAAAACGATTTCCTGGAGGTGATTGACAATTACTGCTCCGGCCGCGCGGAGCGGTTCTTCTGGCACAAGCAGAACGTGAACATGAACCCCAACAGGACCGTGCGCTACAATGACGTTGAATGTGGCGTCCTGGGGTACCATGTAAAGAGCGATGCCCAGGGGGAGTCTACTAAAAAGCCGGAGTGGATGTTCAACTTTGATACTGGAGAAGGTGAACGTGTGAGCCGCGCGTCACTTTTGCGCGGCTTCCCGGTTGTGCACCAGATGTTCAAACGCGACAACAAAGCCGTGAATAACCATCAGAAACCCCAAGCTCTGTTGATGGAGCTGATCCAGTGCCACATGCTCGGTGACAATCCGGGCAAGATGGATGAGAACGGCCATCCACTCAACTGGATTCTCGACGCTTGCTGCGGCGTCGGCTCGACGTCCATGGCCGCCATGAGGTGTGGTATGAACGCGATCGGCTTCGACCACGACCAGTTCATGGTCAGCTCTGCGCAGCAACGGCTGATCAATTTCGACAACGAGCCCGATCAGGACGCCGAGACGAAGCCAAAACAGAAGAGCGAACCGACGGCGAAGGGCAAGGAAGCGGCCACTGCCGAATCTGAGGAAGATGAGAATGATGAAGATGAGGATGGACAAAGCTTGTTTGCTACGTATTTCCTTCCGGACACGCAGATGTGAAGTGAGCAAGATGAGATGTCCGCCGCCGATGACCGATAAATTTGAATCGTGCGGCAAGATCGACGGTAATTTTGGGGGGTACCGGTAATTTACCAGGGTAATACTCGATTACCGTGGTAAATTACCGGTATGAGCTTAAGTATGGGGCAGGTAAGACGATTCAGGGGTCGGTAATACCGGGTAATTTACCGGTAATTACCGTACCGGTAAATTACCAAAAAATTACCCGACATCCTTAGTCATTCATGTGACTGTCATATAGTTCCTTCGTTTGTCATATATTGTAGACTGATCATACTGCTGCCACACTGTCAGACTGTACTGCCATACTGTCATACCACGGCATACTATGTCCCCTACTACAGTTCCAGGAACGCTCCCATACTTGGAGCGTTCCGGGATCGTTCACATACTTGGAGCGTTCCGGGATCGCTCCAATACTTGGAGCGTTCCGGGATCGTTCTCGTAACTTGACCGAAACTGGATCGATCCCGTAAGAAACTTCCCTTCCGGGACCGATCCCGTCCAGGATCGCGAAAAGAACGATCCTGGAACGCCTCGCAATTTTCCACGCAGATGTCCTTTCATAATACTATATATATATACCGATTGCGCCACATCGACTATAGCGTTGGACGTTCGAAATTTCCAGGCTCGTATGACCAGCAGGAATAATCACGAAAATAATATTTAAAAGTAATGTATTCAAGATGTGAATGATATTGCGCCACATCGACTATAGCGTTGGGCGCGTCGAACTTTCCAGGCTCGTATGACCAGTAATAATCGCACCGAAGGTGCATCTCTTCCTCTCATCCGAAAAAAAACACGTTTCCCCACATCCGATAAATCGCATAACACACTATATGCATGTTCCATACTCCCCCAGAGTGACGCAGACGCAGGATAGGACTTCACACGGCCTTACTGCGCGGTTTGCGGGCCTAACTACTGTACTGTATGTGTATAACGCGCCTTCGGTGCGTCGGCTGGGAGCGCATGCATGCAAGCATCGTTTATGATCACGAAAACAATATTCAAATTCAAATGTATTGTGTACAATATGTGAATGATGTTGCGCCGGCATATCGGCGATAGCGTTGGACGTTTGAACTTTCCAGGCTCGTATGGCCAGTAATAATCACGAAATATATAGTTAAGGGAAGCTTAATGCGGCAGGTTCTCGTACTTGACACATAATACGTTTTCGAGCGATTTTAGCCGTAGCAAATGTTTTGATCGGACTCTCACGATGTGCCACGTATTCATCCGCGCTGAATTTCTCACGCCATGTCAGGTGTGTCGGGAAAACGGCAGATCCCAAATAATAAATCATATGCAAACACGTCATACATCGTTTAGAATACCCCAGCGCGTTATGGGTTACAACATCAGTGTGGATTATATAGACCACTTTCGCGGTAGTTGTCAGGTAGTCGCGCCAAGGTGGTTCCGTAGGTGCTGAGTTCTTTATTACCCAGCACAGTACATCTTCTTCCGTGCCATCACGAGGACTACCCCATCGACAGTTTGCATACATATTGCATACATATTGCTTACACAAGAAGTCACCTACGTCGGCTGCCTCACATCATGGCGTTTCTGACATCGATAGCTAGTCGATGCGCACCACGAACTGCAAACCGCGGCGTACGCATAGCATCACTACTGTTCGCAACCACTGGCGTGTTGATATTATGTCTGTATCCACATGAGGTTAGTTGCAACAGCAGCAGCAGCGTGATCGCCCTGCGGATGCCCGCTGCCAACGAGGCCGCTTCGGTGTTGACATATCGATCGGTAAACGCAGCAACGCAACACGATGGTGATGGCGGAGTTGAATGCGACGAAGCCGATGACGATGACGGAGTTGAAGACGACGAAGACGATGCTGGTGGCGGAATTGGAGACGACGACGATGACGACGATCATGCGCATGCTGGTCACGAGCTCGACATTTTATTCCAGTACGAAGATGACGACTTTGCCGACGCTGTTGATAGCGGTGGTGCCATCAGTCTGCGCGACAACTTCGCAAAGAGTGACGAAGACGTTGATGATGAACTAACGGCGTCGCAACATGTTCGACAACTGCTCGGTAGGCGCAGGGGATCCAACAAAGGTAGCATCATGCGTGGACCACGCATGTGATAAGCGTCGACACGAACCCACCCAGAAGCTACTGCATATACGCATACGCGGGCATACTTACTATGCAGTATGCGTGGTGGTAAGCCAGAGTGAATACTATATACTTACTATGCAGTATCATATGCACATCTGCGTACGCGCCGCATCATGATTCCACGCCCCATGATACCAGTCGGATACGTGCCTCCTGGCACCCTGGTTATCGAGAATGATGCCTGCGAATGATAGTATTCGGCCCGAATACCATCCCACTCGAGCTGAATACAATCAATGTCTGTTGCATTTAAAAATAACGTTCGATCAAACTTTGACAAAAAATGATCAAGATTTTCAACGTGCGATGTTCAAAATTATTTCAAAGTTACCGAGCTCTCGTCAAGGAGCCTTCATCGGTCCGGTCATCAGAAAACTATAGTGATGAAATATCGTAAACAAAATCATATACTGTACTTTGGACATGGATGGTATTCCATGTCGCGACATGGATGGTATCACCTGGCCCGAGGGCGTACCAACCGCATGCCCGCGACGTCATTCTCAATAACCGGGGTGCCTGGATAGCTTGTTGGATCCTGATCGTGATATGACGAAACTATGGTACATCGCGTGCTTCGCCAACCGTGATTGAACGCGTATAATGATCGCATGCATGCGGCTATCAGCCTGATGCCGCGCGCATCTGGCCATCCGACACTGTGATACAATACGTACCGTCAAATGCATTGCTCTCAGTCAGGTGCACACGCGGGTGGATATCACATGGAATTATTTAATTCCACAGATTTTAGCATGCATGCATGTTAGAGATTATCATTGGCGTATTATTATTTGGATTACGCAGTGGTTTGGGCGCATTCTAAGAGCATCATTAATTCCGACGCACTATCATAAATGTGTAAGAAGCATACTGCAGCATGAGATTATAGGTTGCTATATTTCAAGGTCTCTCTTACGCTTGGTCGATTTTGCACAACATTTCAGAATTTATATATCGGCATATATGTGCGATTTTAATATGTGCTTAAGTATGATTATGTATGGGAGAAAACTGAACGGTATCGAGCATAGCTTTTCAACACCGCGGTCATGGTGATACCTGAAGTGCGCAATATGTTAAGATTGCTTTGGGCGACCTATTTATTGAGTAACAATATTTTCGGAACTTTTGTGTAAAGTCGACCAAGCATAAGAGAGACCTTGATATAGTCGGTATCCATGATGAATCAATATCCCGTGCAGCACCATTTATTATTTCACAAATTTGCTGGATGTGGCATGCACGTTGTAGCTCTGAAACTTGCCAGTTGCCATTATCATCCTGCACAAATTGATATGTGAATATGTATGCACGTACATGGACATATAAGTATGCAGAGTGCAGTGCATATGTGTAGCTGTACTGACAGGCTGCTGCATTGTTCGGTTCCCGATAATTAAACACAACCGATGAGGTGGAGCATGGTTATGCATCTGCTACTGCTCGATATCAACCCACAATCATGCTGCATACACGGTGCAAGCACCATTCGTGATGTATACACAAATATGGCTGTAAACCATACCCATGGTGCACGATGATTCACACACACCGTATAGGACATGCTGAGCGTATCATCATGCATGCATGTGGGTGGGTGGTGTGCATACTGCTGTGGCTCTTCTCAGGTGGAAAGTCTAGAGGAGGCAAGAGCAAACACGGACATCGTGGCAAGAGCCGTAGTAAGGGGAAAAGCAAACACCGTCATGGCAAGGGCCGTAGAAAAGGCAGGCATCATCATGGTAAGCATTAGTACAATAAATATGCTAGCAAAAAGGATTATTCTGATGAGCACTATCAGGACAGCAGGAATAATTCTGGAATAAGGATCATGACGAACATGCAAGAGTATACTGGAAAGATAATTCAAAATCAACCCTGGCTTACCATAACGCACTTACCGTGTGTATACGGGCAAATACTATGGTGGCGGCAGTAAGTGAGATGATGCCAAAGGCTACAGCAGAAAATAATCGTGGGAGAAATGATGCCATGCATTAGGTTTGTGTTATGTATCGATGCCGCTACCTGCAGGACACGTCGTGGCGCGTTACAGTGGGTTAAGATCTCAGGCGATGTCAATGGAATCACTGGCACATCACCCCGATGTTCATCAACGCGATCGAGATGCGTCTGGCATATCAACCTTTTCGTTCCGATGCTTAATAATCGCAATGGTTTTAGTTTTCTTGTGAAGTGACAGCGCACAAGTACCCACAAACCCGGAGGGAAAATGCAAGATGAATCTAGAAATTCTAAGGATATGCAAGTTCCAAAGGATTGACAGAATATGTTGTGTTAATAACGAGGTCAAGCAATGGCCCTGCCAAGTCCGTAGGAATTCCGCACACTCACACATTCAACAATAAAGCTAAATTACATCACGTCATTTTTTAATATGAATATTTCTACTTAGTGAAACCTACATAGCTTAAGTATCTTCACAATGTTGAATAAACAAGCATTTTCTAGCAATGAATGAATTAATTAGGTACATTCATCTATTAAGTTTTGCCTTTCTATCTTTTGAAATTATAGGTAATAAGCTTACTTTTTGATAGTGACAACCATGACGCAGACATGGTACACAGTCTAATACCACGATGGTACTGGACGATTGCGACGCCGTAATCCATCGTAGAATATCACACAAACCGTCGTGATCAGGTATGTCACTGCCCAAATTTCGTTGAACGACTTCGTACCGTGCGATGAGGATCAACGCTGTTCGTGGTTCGCTAGGACGTCAAGTCAATATAGTTGTACGTGTCCGTGTCATCTTAAATTATACTTCCTCCAAATCACTCGAACAGTCTGTTTCGTTTTTCAGGGGTTAGCGGCGGAAATGCGCGTTCACGGAAAATGCGACAACGTTGTAAGTAAGTTAACTTCCTCGTTCCTTGGCCAAATGGCTTGAAAGTTGATGTGGGTTGGACCTCGAAGAATCCTCTAGGCATTCGTGAGGGTTAGGGTTGTACATATAACCCTCTGAACAGCGAATACCTGTCAATATGCCGTGCTGGGTCAAATTAACGTTTTAGGGGGGTCGAAGCTATCTGCAGAACTTAGAGGGGCGTTCCATCCCGTGGAATCGACCTGGGACCCATCGAGGGACCTGTCGTTGGGAAGTCTCCCATTCGATGGCGGACGTGTTTCATCGATGGCATCCGGCGACGGATACTATCGTGCCTTTTAACCCCTATGGAGCGGTTTGTACCGTATACGGTACAACCACTTCAAACTCTAAGCTTGGATTCATTTCTCAGCCCGATAGCACTTGTCGGAATCGGCCATACAAGCTTCGCGCACCCGTTGCAATAGGTATATATAATACTCAACAATTTATTCTACACATATACTTAGTATATATATCTCACCCAAGGGCAATTTTGTTGTAATAAAATCCCCAAAGTTGCTTATTTCTAGGCATGAAATTTGGGTCAAAAGTATCTTAAAGTGTGTAAAATCGAGGTGTAGATGCCATTCATCGACAAGAATTTGTTGGTTCAGTGACCACTATCATATAAAATGACCATGCACCTCATATGGGCAATACTTACTTTCCCAACAGTCGATTTCCCCCGAAAACACACAATATGGCCTTAAGTATGGAAAACATTTGACAAATGATGTTTTTTCGTTGTTTTTTGATGTTTTTTTCACCTTATTGCTTGAATATTTCGATGTATTGGTGCGTTTAACTACAGCCACCATTACCAATTTCAAGGCATTAGTAAAGGCGATTGTTTTATGGTCGAGGGGCGACCTAATACTCGAATAAGCGGTTGTGAGAACTGATTTTTGACACTTTTGATTCCTGGAAAACGTGTTTTTTGGCTTGTATATCACCGATATATCGTTGTATATATAATGCGATCATGTATTCTATAGATCAAAATCACTTTATAGGAGTTATGGAACATGTAACGAATCACCCACACTTACCAAGGTACCATATACCGTGAAAACGGCACTTTTGTGAAACTAGTGCTTTTGGCAAAAAATTCCATCCGCTCCATAGCCCAAATCGGCATGATGTATGTGCAGCTCTGCCATCGACAGGCCCAAACCCGCTCTGGAAGTGAAAACGTGGCACGTATTACATCTCCGGAATACCATATCCATTAAAAAATCGCCCATGTCGCCCATCGGATCATACAGATGACGATTAGCATGTGAAGTTCTTAGCATACCTCACAGTGTATCGCTTCCATAAATCTTGGACTATTTAGTGTTTAATTAGTATTGTCAACTACGCAACAGGTGTGAACTGCCGACTGTCGTGTGCTTAGAACAAGTTTTTGGAATCAGAAATTTGAAGCAGAAATTATATCGGTCCTGTTGTAATTGTTTGCACCCTTCAGGTCTACGTTTTCATCAGTCATATATTTGCGTCCCAAGTATCGGAGGCATGCAGCAGCCCACACCTGGCGCAGCTTACCAGGCTGAAAATGGCCCATACCCTTATCCAGCCCTCCAGTATCATCAGCCTGCACAGCAATATGCGAACACCCCAACTCACCCAGCTGCCACCAGGAACAATGTGCAACGCCTCGCTTTCGGCAATGTTTTGTCCGCAACTGCGCAACGGCACACAGCTGGCTACCTCAACCAAACCCCTGGGCGCCAACCTCACGGGCATATTGGACAACACTCGCCTCATGCAACGCCAGGTACCAGATGAAAACGCGACTTTCTGCGGTTTTGATGTTGACCATTCAATACTGATTCGCTGAGAGGAAGGTAGCGGAGGACGACCAAATCGTTTTCAACAAGTAACGCCTCGCACGAACGAAGTGACGGTGCGCGCAAAAAGCTCCTTTCCTTACCATGTTCCGCAAGTAGCACCAGTCTGAAAGCACGCCTCAGAACCTAGACTTGCAATCTTTGTGGTCGCGATTGCAAACGAGAATATTAAAAAGTCAACAGTCACGGATCTCTCAAAGAGCACGGGCTCGGCAGGCTACGGAGACCGGCTTTGAGCTTCAGCTTCATTTGACGTAAGGGCGCGGTTACGAGGTATAGGCACATTAATGTCATAGGTACTGTGATACAGCACACACGCTCACTGCATACTGTTTAGCTATCAATCATCAAATGGGATGCCCGAGTTATCGATGGCGTAGTGGAGATTCTTTTTGAAGTCAAGTACCTACACATGCTATTAGCATTTTGATGAAATGGCCTGGCGGCGCAGAGATGCGCAGCGGATCTATATACCCTCCAACAACATCATCACAACCCATACAACTGCGCAGCCGATCATCCTCATAATGAGTCTTAGGACTACTCCAGCCGCTTGCACTCAACCCTAAACACCCAATCTTGACCGTCCACAACTTTCGATTGGATGGCCGAAATCCGATTTCGCCATCTTCGACGATAGGTCATGGCGTCATGCCCAATTTTCGAAAAGTCAAGCCGACCAATTGAAAATGTTATTAATTATCAAGGTCTCAAGGGCTTCGCTAGATGTGCCATTATAAGGTTCGGACATGAATATTTCCTGAAGGTCTATAAAATAATAACACCAATAACATCAAGTTCCAGAACGGCCACTGACAAGCAGTGCTATAGCTAAATTTCCCCTTCTGAAACTGTCGGCTCGAATGTGAACCAGTAAAACGAAAGGATACAAAGAGCCTGGTAGGGATATACCTCGGCCAGAATGGCACCCTTAGTCGCAACCAAAAAACATACACTCTGCCTACATTCGACTTGTTAGAACTTATGTAAGCTGCAATCAAATGATCATTGTAAGGAACGAGCGAGCAATATCCTTCGTATGCTCGATGATCGTTGGTGGCTAAGTTTCGGATTCAATTTTGCCGCCGCGCTCTTCCTGCAGTGCCATACCTGCCCACTCCGGGAACACGCACACGGCGCATCTGTGAGACACTTGAAGGCATCTGCGTTTGCAATTGGCAACTTTCTGAAAAACGTTTATCAGCATCCCCTCATTTTACACCCTCACGACCCTGTGTTATCCTTCACTGTAAAACTAGCAGAATAAATTTCTAAAAAGTTGCAAACGTAGTTAGCGCGTTTGCGGGCATCACCGCACACTTTGTTGCACCAGTCCACCATGGGCAGCATGTGAGGCAGTTTCTGCAGACTCTCCTCATTTGTTGCGCTCAGCAACTTGCTGCACAATTATCATACACCGCATAGTCAATTTCACAATCAGCCTGAACAAGCAGTCCATTCTATGACATTTCCTTCAGACAAAGATGACAGCCTCATGGGCGGCAACATCCAGTGCGTGGATCTCAAAGGGATTATGCCAATGTTTCACAACATTCTTCTCTTGTAAACTGCACACTCCTCCCAGGCCTTTAGGGTCGGATCTGCTCCGAAATTTCCTCAGCCGATGTAAGGGAGCTCGATATCTCTGATGGTGCACTCGACATATGTTCAATGACACTCGACATATGTTCAATGGCACTCGACATATGTTCAATGGCACTCGACATATGTTCAATGAAGTGAGTGCGAGCATCATAGTGTGCATCCTATCTTCTCTTATTCAAAATCGGCTACCGAGCACTGAGACCTTGGAATGCTGCGACGGGGAACAGCACATCATATCTAACGGTACTCGATGAAACAGCACATCATATCTAACGGGCTCGATGAAACAGTCCTATTTTGATGCAGTTATGAAACCGGTTTGTTGATGACGATTGATACCGACATCGGACAAAAAACCCGAACCCGACCGAAACTTTACTATCTATCTTTGCGCTCGCGACTCTCCTCGACTACTTCTCCACCAGAGGCTCTGGTTTTGCATTGCCCCATTCCGATTGGACTGTCCACGGGACTTGTAATCGGATTAAAATCAAAACTGGAGATCGCCCGTTTGGGAGCACGCGGGTGGGCACCTGGCAGCATCCAGCTGCTTCCGCTGGACTTCGTTCACATCCATCACCTCCATGCGGCTTGATATGGAATCGGGGCCCCTGAGGTGAAGATATTTGCTGGCGATCATCCAGAGACTTTCAGACAGGGCCGAACCCTCCTTGAGTGCGCCCCCCCGCACCATCTCCAGCAGGTCCACATCGCCCACCACGAGGACCATGAAAGCCACGACGATATTGCACATCCCGAACGGTGCTGACCGGATCTGACGCAAGTCGGTTAGGAGCTTCCTGCGTGCCGCTTCCCCACTGGAGTCAGCTCGCGCCCTTCGCGTCGACTCTCCCTCCGGCCGAACACGAGGCATTCGCGCGCGCCGAGGAATCCTCGGGCCCATGATACTGAGATCGGAAAGTGACATACCGCATGACACTGCTAACAGCGCAAAGTGTGCGTGCAAGAACGATTCGCAAAAAGAATTAGGGGGAGCAGCTTAGGGGGAGGCGCGCACTGCAGGTTGCTGGACTCGGACGCCAAGGCAGTGACGGCCGCCCCCTGCTGCTCCACCTTCAGCATAAAATCCTCCATCATTACCTGCAATCCCCGTCTCACCCATCAACATGACCTGGCGCTCCCCGTCTCACCCGCCACCGCAGGGTCTGTAGGATGCCAAGATGGGCTGATAGCTGCAGACACTGCAGCCCACATGCCAGAACACGTGGCAGGGTGCTGAATGTTGTCGAGGGCGCTGCAGATGTCTCTCCCGGAAGTCTCACCACCTGCGACCAGGGGGTATGCGACTCTGCAGCACTTGGCGCGCTTGCCGGCGAGCCTCAGGGCTGCCGTTGGGCGGCGAGCCTCCGGGCTGCCATTGGGCGGCGAGCCTCCGGGCTGCCATTGGGCGGCGGGCGGAGGGGCAACAGGCGCTTACAGGCTGAGTATAGGGGTCGTTGACGAATGTATTCAAAGGCCACTCCGCCGCAGCATTCTCGCCCTCGACGTTGATGCCGCGGTCCGATGCCAGAGCAGGGGCAGCCTCTGATTGTGTCCCATCATCTTCTTCGAGGATCTAAAAAAAACAGCGGAGGAACGGCACTTCAGCTCCCCGGCTCGCAGCCATACGTGGCTATGGCCGTGACCCTGCCATAATCTCTGCCACGGTCACGGCCATTGCTATGACCACTGCCAAAAAACGCCATGGCTATGACCACTGCCACGGCCACGGCCATGGCTATGACCACTGCCACGGCCACGGCCATGGCTATGACCACTGCCACGGCCACGGCCATGGCTATGACCACTGCCACGGCCACGGCCATGGCTATGACCACCGCCACAAAACGCCATGGCTATAACCACCGCCACAAAACGCCATGGCTATGACCACCGCCACAAGACGCCATGGCTATGACCACTGCCACAAGACGCCATGACTATGACCACTGCCACAAGACGCCGCCATGTGCTATGTTGCGACCATTGGCACAAGATGCCATGGTTATGACCACTGCCACAAGATGCCATGGCTATAACCGCTGCCACGGCCACCCGCCATGGCGATGACCACCGCCACAGACGCCATGGTCATGACCACCGCCACAAGACGCCATGGCAATGACCACCGCCACGGCCACCGCCATGGCTATGACCACCGCCACAAGACGCCATGGCTATGACCACCGCCACAAGACGCCATGGCTATGACCACTGCCACAAGACGCCATGGCTATGACCACCGCCACAGAACGCCATGGCTATGACCACTGCCACAAGATGCCATGGCTATGACCACCGCTACAAGACGCCATGGCGATGACCACCGCCACAAGACGCCATGGTCAGGACCACCGCCACAAGACGCCATGGCGATGACCACCGCCACTGCCACCACCATGGCTATGAACACCGCCACAAGACGCCATGGCTATGACCACCGCCACTGCCACCGCCATGGCTATGACCACCGCCACGGCCACTGGCATGGTCATGACCACCGCCACGGCCACCGCCATGGCTATGACCACCGCCACGGCCACCGCCATGGCTATGGCCTGCACTGCCATCCGGGAGCCGCCATCAGGACCTTACCACCGCGCTGCCTTCCGGGAGCCACCATCAGGACCCACACACGCTGCCTCTCCGGGAGCCATCAGGACCTTACCACTGCGCTTGCCTCTCCGGAGCCGCCATCAGGACCTTACCACTGCGCCAGCCCGAGCCGCCATCAGGACCTTTTACCACTGCGCTGCCTTCCGGGAGCCGCCATCAGGACCTTACCACCGCGCTGCCTTCCTCGGGAGAGCCGCCATCAGGACCTTACCACTGCGCTGCCTTCCGGGAGCCGCCGACTGTGGTCCTGCCTCACTGCGCTGCCTTCCGGGAGCGCCATCAGACCTTACCACTGCGCTGCCTCCGGGAGCCGCCATCAGGACCTACCACTGCGCTGCCTCCGGGAGCCGCCATCAGACCTTACCACTGCGCTGCCATCCTGGAGCCGCCATCAGGACCTTACCCCACCGCGTGCCTCCGGGAGCCGCCACTGGGACCTTACCACTTCTGCGCTGCCTTCTGGGAGCCGCCATCAGGACCTTACCACCGCGCTGCCTCCTGAGCCGCCATCAGGACCTTACCACTGCGCTGCCTTCCGGGAGCCGCCATCAGACCTTACCACTGCGCTGCCTTCCGGAGCCGCCATCAGGACCTTACCACTGCGCTGCCTTCCGGGAGCCGCCATCAGGACCTTACCACTGCGCTGCCTTCCGAGCCGTCATCAGGACCTTACCACCGCGCTGCCTCCGGGAGCGCCACTAATAGGACCTGCTTCACTGCGCTGCCTTCCGGGAGCCGCTATCAGGACCTTACCACTGCGCTGCCTCCGGGAGCCGCCATCAGACCTACCACTGCGCTGCCTTCCGGGAGCCGCCATCAGGACCTTACCACTGCGCTGCCTTCCGGGAGCCGCCATCAGGACCTTACCACTGGGCTGCCTTCCGGGAGCCGCAAATATGCCTCCGGCATTTGCAGCGCCGGTCTCAAAAAAGGAAGCATCGTCTCGAACTCCTCCGGGCAGTCTTCGTCAACCAGCTTCAGGCCGGGTGCTGCGAAGACAACGAAACGTCAGAGGCGCGTGCGGCGAGGGTCGAGGGTGCGGCGAGGGTCGAGGGTGCAGTGCCAGTCTGCACGTCGCCATCAAGCGATGCAGGAGCCCGATAATGCGGTTGCGGGAACAAGGGCACCCGGGAGAGTGTGGGGGGGAGTTGGGATCCCTCACCTCCGACCGCGGGATTCGGGCCGACGGGAATCTTGCCATTGGCTTTGGCCGGTGGTGTGTGCGGCTGTATTCCCCCCTCCTCCACAGTGGCCGGACCCGACCAGTACTGCTTGTCAACTCAGTCATCTCTTCGACCCTCGAGGAGGTTCGTTCTCGATCCCGGAGAACGAATGCGCAACGGAGGATGGGCAGTCCAGCAAGCAGCATCGCAGCATCGCAGCATCGCAGCAGGCATCGCCACGAGGGCTCTCCTCCACCTCACGATGTGAGAGTAGATCAGAGGGCACTGTGGAGCACACATCCAAAGTGCAGCTCGAAGGCAGCTGCCACCTCCGCGGGCGGTACCCAATAGGATTGCAGCATCCCGGCAGCAGCGGTACCGCATTCTCGAGCCACGCGCGCCCAAAGCTCGACCCGAGGTGAGCCACCACCCACCGAGCGGGCAACAGTGGAGTCACGCCCCTGCAGCGCCCCAATAGATGGCTGGGACAGCAGTGTGGCCGAGTCACCCTCTCTCGAGAACACTTGGACCTAGCACGGATCGCCCAGCAGCAACACTCCCTAAAATCCTGGCTAGGGCTTGTCACACAAATGCAACTTTAGGGCAGCTTCGAGGCAGCTCCAGGTGACTGACTGCAGTGGCGGAGGCACTCATAGGCGCGCGGGTTGTCATCACAACGACACTGTCACGCCGAGCCCCGTCAACAGTTCGTTGCGATCATGAGTCGCCGACGCTTCAGACGGGTCTGCGCAGACCGTTGCGAGACGGCCCGAATGCCGGACGCACCTTCAGAGCCATGTCGATGCCGGCAGTGCGGCTCACGTCCACGCCGATGTTGCTCGACTGCGAGGGGTGTGACGGCGCCATCGCATCCAGGTTCTCAAGGCCCGAGGAGCTGCCGGGTCCCCCTGACCCGCCCTCTGAGGTCGAGGCACCAGGTCCCCTATCACTCGACCTTCCTTGTTCTGGCCCGTCGGGCTGATTGTCAGCTAGCCTGCCCGGTTGCAGCGCATCATCGCCCGCCTCGCCCTTGGCGCGCGCAGGCGGTGCAGATCCCGGCAGATCCTGCAGAGCACCCCCTGGAGCCCCCACGGCGGCCTCCGGGGGCCCCTCCAGTGGCGCGGCGCCTGATCCAAGGGCACTATCGGGCTGTCTCGTGGCGCGGGTCTCGCCGCCCTCAGATGCATCCTGCGTCACCCCCGGGCACCCCCCCGCTCGCGATATCCTTCCCGTGGCGTCGCTCAGGGCTCGCCGCATCTATCAAAGAGGGCGCTGAGGACCGCGCGAAGCACCTGGACGCCACCTGGACCATCGATGCGCTCCCCTGAGCCGCGGCTGCCTGTCCGCTTGAACAACCCACCGGGCCAAGTCTCCGGCATGCCTCGCAGCACAGCAACCAAGCTCTTCAGACCCCCCCCCCTGCCCCTCTGCTCTGGCCGCTAATGGCTCTGCAGTCTAAGGGGGGTCTCACCGGGGGCGGCCCCTCTGCATCATCTGCACGCGCGTCATCTGCCTTTGCGAAGCTCCCGTCATTCGCGGCTGGCGGCTGTGAGCACTCCAAACTGAAGACTCTCCCCCCTCTCCCCACCCGCACTCATGGATGTTCACCCCCAGCCCCAGCCCCAGCCCCGTCCTGCGGCCCGTAGTGGATTCACTGCACACACACGAGGGCAAGAGAGGTGCCGAGCGGGACTGAAGCGGAGCATGCGCTACAGATTCAAACAGTTGAATGGCCCTTGCAGCACGCCCTCCCGCATATGCCACGTGGCGCAGGGAAGAATCGGCCAAGCACTTCCCAAAGCAAAGAGAAGATGCCCCCAAATTGCCAAGGGCACCAGAAGGTACATGCTCCTGATTCCAGCCGCCAGGCTGGCTCATCATCTCCATGTCTCCTCCCCGAGGGTGCAGGGCGCAGGCGCTGCCGCGTGGCCCTCTCTCTGACGCGTCGGCTCCCCACGCGGCAGGCCAAGTGCGGCGTATCGCCAGGTGGCAGCGCAGCTGAAACTGAGCATGCTTCAGCCCAGCCAGCCTCCGAGCCCCGGGCTGCGCACCGCCCAGGAAGGTCAGGCATGGCCCCTCGCGCACGCCCGTCAGGAGAGGGGTTGTGGGGGCGGGAGGCGCACTTGGCTCTCGCCCTGCCCGCCTTGGTGGGCGCGGCTGCACTTCGGCCATTGGAGGGCGTCTTTGAAGTCGGCAATGCTGTTCGCGGGTCGGGCTTCGATCGGAGCAGCGACCTTGGCTCTGTCTTGGGGGTCTGTGACCGGGGTGGTGATCCCGTCTTGGGGGTCTGTGACTGGGATCGCGGGTCCGTCTTGGGGGTCTGTGACTGGGATCGCGGGTCCGACTCGGGGGTGTCCGACCGTGGCATCGAGTCAGTCCTCTGCCAGGCGGCCTTCTCGTGCGCACTGCGCTCCTCCGGGGAACGCCGGGGGCTGCTCCTGAGCATGCCACCTCTCCCTTCAGCGCGCCTCGTCCAGCAGCACCCGCAGCCGGCGGCCCGAGGGCGCAGCGGAACACCTAGCGTGGACAACGAGCAAGGCCGAGGCCGGCGATTCAGTACTTTTATCAGCGCGTCAGATCGAACAGTACAGCACGTCCGATGCCACCCTGGAGCGCAGCCCCTCGCCTCGTGCCACTGGTGGTGAAGTGAAGTACCGCTCGCAGCGCCGCACACTGCGTAGAAGTAGCGACGAAGAGGACCACGCAGGGGTGCGCACCTCGCTGCAGCAGTCTTGCCAGCGTCGCCGGGCCTCCCTGATGACGCCTTCTGGATGGCGGGGTCCCCGGGAGTACCCCTTGGTCTGCTGGGTGAGGGGTCCTCGTTGGTGCGCCACGGCCCGGGGGACTCCGACCCCTGTCGGATGATGCGTTCTGTTGAGTGCCGGGTTATCCTGCTCGGAGGTGGCTCCCAGGGGTCGGTCTGCGTCTCCACGGACTCGTACAGCAGCTCTGCTAACTCCGCCACGTCCTCCGGCCTCGTGCCGCCCTACGAGGACGACGGGCCGCGGGCGCCGCGGTGAGAGCCCTCCGAGGCACGAGGACGCACTTGGCCTCCGATCTGATTTGAAGGTACGGCTTTGAACGGCTGTGGCTTCCATATCGACGGCTGCGCTCCCTTACTCACATCGACGGCTGCGCTCCCTTCCTCACATCGACGGCTGCGCTCCCATACTCACATCGACGGCTCGCATCGACGGCTGTGCTCCCTTACTCACATCAACGGCTGCGCTCCCTTACTCGCATCGACGGCTGCGCTCCCTTACTCACATCGACGGCTGCACTCCCCGACTCACATCCCGTCAGCATACTTCGGGAGTCCTCGGGAGGGGGAAGCACGGAGGCGCACCTCAATCAGGTTCACGGCATGCTCCAGTGTCTCTGGTGCGACGGGCTCCGATGCCTTGGCGCGGGCGAGGTTGAGTGACATCTGCACGCTGTACGAGTATGCTATTGCCGCGAGCACCGCGCCGTAGTCCTGTCGTCCCTCCCCCCTCTCGCCACGCCCTCATGCACTGAATGCAGCGAGGCGCGCCAACCGATGCCGGCCCACCACCCTCCGAGTGGATGGGAGGAGCATTCAAGAACTTTACAGCTGTGCATCGGACAGATGGAATCTACCCGACCCGGGGGACGTTTTGTGCCTCTCTCGCACGGGCCGCATGGGGAAGTTTCAATCGGAAGCATCATTCAGGTAAGGGGGAGAGAGCCAAGGGAGAGACTGGTGATAAGATAAGCATGTGGGAACATGCTTATCTTGTTCCCAGATAAGCATATTCTGGGGCCATGCAAAGATACCACAAACTGTAAGAAAGCACAAACTGTGAGAAAAGCAGCATAGATGACGGCATATCCCGTAGGCCCTAGGCATGCGTCACTACCAGGTACACCCGGGTGACGCGCGGTATGCATGTTCTGGTGGCATGCCCCCTCAATGTGTATAGCAAGTATTGCCAGCACTGATGCTTCACACACTGAACGGCATGAGATCCACCGACAAAAGGCAGCCCACCATCAACCCAGTCGAGTGAGAAGCATTCAGGAACTTTACAGCTGTACATGAGACATATGGAATCCACCCGACCCGGGGGACTTTTGCTTGAAGCCCCAAGCGTTTAGGCAAGTGAGGGATTTGCCCGCACCCTTTACCCGTTTCCGCGCGATGAGACGTACCACACACACTGAACGGCATGCGATCCACCGACAAAAGCCAGCCCACCATCATCCCAGTGCAGTGAGAAGCATACAGGAAAAGGGCCGGGCCGTGGCAAGATACCATCCACTTCGACTCATCCCAAAACAAGCGCAAAGCACACCCACCACAAACACGAATCACAGCCGAAAATGTGAGGTAGCTGGGAGCTCTTCCAGCTTTGCACTGCAGGTCGGTGATGGAAATATTCCAATCCGCTGCTCGAGCCCAGGCAAGCTAAAGGTTTCAAACCAAACAGGGGATCCGCAGGTGCGGTGCACGCGCCACCAAGGTATAGCTTCACACACTGAACGGCATGAGATCGGCCAACAAAAGCCAGCCCACCATCATCCCAGTGGATGTGAGAAGCAAATTAAGAGCGGGGCGGGGCCGTGACAAGATACCACAAACTCATACATATTCCCAACCCAGATGCAAAGCAGCATGGAAAGATGATACAATGTGACCGATCATCGCCCAACAATAGTTGGTCCCAGGGTTACGGAGTAAGCGGACCCTGCTGGCATGCCCCCCAGTGGCTCACGGTCCACCAAGGTTTAGCTTCACACACACACACACTGAACGGCATGAGATCGGCCAACAAAAGCCAGCCCACCATCATCCCAGTGGATTTGAGAAGCAAATCAAGAGCAGGGCGGGGCCGTGATGAGATACCACAAACGCATACATATTCCCAACCCAAATGCATGGAAGCATGGAAAGATGAAACGATGTGACCGATTGTCGCCAAACAACTGTTGGTCTCTGGGTTACGGAGTAAGCGGACCCTGCTGGCATGCCCCCCAGTGGCTCCCGGTCGATGGATGGGACCTGTTGGTCCATGGTTATGTCATGAATGCAGTCACACCACACAGCATGGACACCCCATGTCAAAAAAAGGAAACATGCGGGCACCTAAGTGCTCCCCACAAAATTCAAGGGAAAACACAGAAGGTGTACATCACCACCTTCTGCCTCTCCTCGCAGCACGACAGACGAATCTACCGAGCTCTCCAAGAGGCAGTGCCCGCCAGAATGGCACCACAGGGATAACCGCCTCCCAAAACCCACTTCCACTTCCACACACACACACACACACATATATATATACATATATATATGTGCACAAGGCGGCAGTGCGCTGGCGGTGCAGATGCAGAGGGGCTCGGGTGGCTCAGCGAGGCTTAGGGGGTCCCATTCTTCACTAGTGAGCTCCGGAGAATCCGGATGAGTGTCCCGAAGTGTGTGCTGAATCCTTTGATCCCCGGCGTGGGTACATAGTGCAGTCTCCTGTGGCTTCGGGGTGCCAAAGGAGTCGCAAGGATAAGCATACCCACACACTCCATCTCACAGCTCCGTCTCAGTCCGCCCCGCTCTGAGCTCGTCTGCAAGAAGGGTGGCAGCAAGGGACAGGCTAGAGCAAGGCCTTAGGGTACTCCTCACCGAGGGCTCTGCATTGCCGCTGGCCACGATCTGGTCACGGATGTGCTTCAGTTGGTCGCACAGGCTGTTCACCTCCTCGAAGGTACAGTCCGCCTTCGTCTCCAGATCCTGCTTCGCTGTCTTCTCCTGAATATAACCATGGGGCCATCTCCCCTCTCTGCAAGATATGGCTTGGCGGCATCCGCAGGTGTCATCACGCAGGTGTCATCATAAAGGCCCTCCAGGGCGCTGCCCATCATGACCTGTGCGTCACAGTAAAGCACAGGGCTCGCGCAGCGAAGTGCAGGTGACGGGGCTGCTGTGCGGTGAGTGCCGGCGACGGGGCTGCTGTG
>LGRX02011454.1:0-21649 GCA_001247695.2 Cymbomonas tetramitiformis
TACGGTACTCTGTGAGGCACACTGCAAATCCGATTTTGTAAATTTCTTCACCTGTTTCACCGGTAAAACAGTAGAGTAGGTAGTGACTAGACCACTTGGTTGTACGACGGCGATCAAACGACGACAGGAGATCTGACAGTGAAGTCGCGGGGACGGCGTTACGACTTCAAACGACGGCTTCACAGCGGCTACGGCAGTACGTTTGACTTCACTGTTACTCCTCTGAGGGAGAGAGAATGGCTGGTTCTTCGAAGGGCAAGGCCACAGAGGATTTCCCTCCCCTCCCGGCGAAGCCAGACATCGGGCAGGCTTCCCCTTCCCCGGCAGCACCGTCCACTCAGGACGTGCTGTTACAACAAATTCTGACGATGCAAAAGCAGCAAGGGGAGCTGCTTGAGATGCAGAGGCAGCATGCAGAGGATCATCGACTGCTGCGTGCTGAGCTTCAACGTCAAGCACAAATCAACGTTGAGCTGGAGGCGAAGGTGGCAGCGAAGCCTGGGACTTCTGACCCGGAATCCGCAGCCAAGTCCGCCGAGCAACTTCTGGAGAGAAGGAAGAAGCTGGACTACGTGCCAGCAGCCTCCGTCAACCCGTTCCCAACGCGTCCGGCGACACTGGCAACGAGGATGCCGCAGTTGTACGATTTACACGGCAACAAGACGTACGACGCGTTCTCCAAGAAGTCCAACTCTTCCATGAAGTACGAGTGCATGGTGCTGGCTCCAGCGCTGTCCTACTTGCACGACGTGGTGACTGCGTGCAACCAGACGTTGGACGAACATGAGGACGTCGGATTGTCACTGAGAGACTTACTGAAACACTTACACGAGGTTTCCAACTCTGTCCACGGCGTGTACGCTTTACTGTGTAACCGGTGGACGATGCTGGAACTGCGCGGACAGCTGGAGCAGGAGCCGGGTTCTTCACAGCGGGGAGGACAAGAAGCTCTACGCGCGAAGCTGCAGTTCGTGGAGGACAGGGTCTACCAGGCAGCGGACGGCGTGGTGGCGGACGAGGTGTTGCAGCAATGGCTGAACGACTTCGACAAGAACCGCGGCAGAGCAGTGCTGAACATTGCGTCCAAGAACGCGGCCAACGCGGAAACGCGGGTTGTAAAAGATCCACGGGACCGTGAGCGCTGGAAGGAGCGTAAGAACAAGGAGAAGGACGGTACGAAGCAGCCTACCGACAAAGGCGGCAACAAGGGCCGGGGCGGAAAGCCCGCGGCCGATGCGTGATGTGCGTGCCGCCACCCCGTCCAGCGCAACAGCCCTCCCCGGGCGCTGGACCGGGGAAACTCACCTTGCAACAGCAGGTGAGACAGCGGAGGGGAGCATGGCGCGCGGCGGGCGCCAGTTCCGAGGTGATGCAATGGATTACTCACGGGGTGAAGTTGAGGTGGAAGCGCGGGTCTCCGCCTCCGTTCGACCACGGGGTGTCACTGAGGGATGCGACGCGGCAGCAGCACGTGTGGCTGGACGCGGAGAAGGAGAGGCTGCTGGAGAACGGGGCCTGGACGAGAGCGACGAGAAGATCTCACGTTTCTCGCGCTTTTTTAGTGCCAAAACCGGGTACGAACAAGTGGAGACTGGTGGTGGACTTCCGATGGCTGAACCAGTGGTGTTAAAAATCGTGTGAAGATGGAGACGCTGAAGAAACTAAGGAGACTGGCGAAACCGGGCGACTGGTGCTTCAGCTTCGACCTCCAGGACGGTTTTCACGCGCTGGGAATCCACCCGGACTTCCAGAAGTTCATGCAGTTCGACCTGCAAGGGGACCTGCTTCAATGTTCAGCGATGCCGTTCGGATGGAGCGACTCTCCGAGAGTTTTCTGCAAGTTCGTACGCGTGATGGTGGAGGCTTTGCGTTCGCCACAGGCGGCGGAGGATCGCAGAGAAATCAAGAGACTGCGGGACGGTTCCGCAGTACGACAGCGATGGTCAGTCCGTCGCAGGACCGGTGGTGCTGGCAAAATCATTTTAATGAAATGTATTGCAGTGCCTGCCTTTGGCAAATGAGGATTCGAGCAAAAGAGAAACATTAAAAATAGCTTTCTTCTTACATGCTTTTAAGTGTGTGAGAGAAAATCTCTTTTTGGAATGTCATCTCTAGGCTGATTCACAGCTTCACATGCTTTTTAGGCTGATGCACAGCTTCTAAGGCAAAATGTTTAGAGTCTTCTGGGTTGGGTGGGTAGGGAAGGCAAAAGAACAGAGCTGTGGATTCCCACGGGCGGAACTCCTAAATACTGTCGTGTGTAAAGCCTTTAGATCTAACTCAGCTGCTGATTTGATCTAACGGCTCAGGACACTCTGATCGATCTACCGGCACAGAAACCTCTAAAATTCCGCAGGCTCCAATTTAACCATTTCTTTTGCTCTTCACATCTCATTGCCATGTAACAGAGATCATTAGGCACACTGCTCCGTGCCAGGCTGCCGCTGCTGCTGCTGTCGCCATCTCGGAGTGGTCCACCCGAAGTACTTCTCCATGTGCTCGTCGGGAACAGCTGCCGGGTCAATGTAGGAGTGGATGGCAGAGGACAGCTGAGACCAGCCGCCCAGGAAGCAGCACTTCTCAAGCGCCGCGCCCACAGCCCTGGCACAGGTACAAGCCCCCTTGCGGGTGCTGTGGCCAGAGAAGTGTCCCCCTTCCGTAGGGACACACCCCAGCCTCCCCAATGCCAACCGCACCCAGCCATTAGCTTGCGCCGACTGGAGCGTTCCTTGCTCCCACGGCAGCCTCCAGTAGCTGCCCTGCACTTCCGAGCCCGTCACCGGGCGCTGCCCCCAACAGGCATCCCGCACCTGCTGCCAGTGCTGCAGGAGTTGCACAAGCCCCGCCACCCCCGCTGCGGGGATGGTGAGCCTCCTCCTGAGGCGCACGTGCCCCCTGCCATTCTCCTTGTGGAGAACCACGGAGATGTCATCACCTGTGATGCTGATGTGCCCCCTGCGCATGGAGACGCCCGTCTCTGGCCGGCCGAAGGTGACAAAGGCAAACACCACGTAGGTGCACGCCCTGAGCAGCTCCGTAGCTGCCCGGCCCACCGGCTCCAACCCCAGCCCGTGCGCATGCACCGCCGAGACATGCCTGGCAGGCAGCCAGGTTCGCACCGTCTGCTCCTCACCCGCGGCCTCAGCCGCCTGCACCTGGAGGCGGGCCATGCCCTTCACTGCTCTGGAGATCGCCCGGCCCCTGGCAGGCCCGGGGAACCCCATGTCCTCGTGGTAGTTGTTGATGGCGGATAGGTAGGGTTGCATGTTGGACGCCTGCACCGTGCCCTTGTCCAGCATGTGAGCAATGTACAGCCTCACCGTGGCCCCCGTTGCCGGAAGCCACTGCCTGCCCTCCGCATCACAAAACGCCATGAAGGCCCGAGCCTTCGGCCGGTAGTTGCCCACCGTCTTGCCGCCCAATGCTGTCCCCTGCATCTGCACTGCCAGCTCAGTGAGGGAGTTGTCCCCCAGCTCCCCTCTCCAGCGCTCCTGAAGCGCCGCATCCCAGCCAGCCACCTCCTGCACCGCTGCCGGGAGCACCTCATACCTCTCCTTGCTCATGTCCAGGTCCTCCCTGTCACCATCCTCGTAGGCAATGTGGGTTAGGCCGTCCGACCCCGTGTCACCCACGGTGCCGGTGTACCAGGCATCATCCTGGGGCCAACACACCTTCACCTTGAGGCCACTCGTCAGCCCCGCCTGCGGCGCCTGCCCGGCTGCCCGCCTCCCATCCTGCAGGTAATGGCTCACCGGGAGGCAGAGATGCGGAACATGCTGCCGTCCCAGCTTGAGGCCCCGAGCAGCTCGGACCCTCCCAGCCGGCTGGGAGTAAAGAGGTCCCTGCCCCGGGGCAAGATCACCACCTCGTCGGCCATGGCCTCCAGCTGCTGGAACCACATCTGCCCCGGCCAGTAGGGCGCCACCACCGTGGCGGCGCACTTCTCCTCCCGCAGCTTGTGCGCCACCTCGTCGAGGAGGACCACGGGGGGTTGACCCAATTGACCTCTCCTAGCCAGGAAAAGGCCAAAGAGTCCACGCCCTCGCACCCCGGGTCGTGCCACTGTGCGTAGTAGCGCGGCAGCTGGGCGGAGAGCTCTGAGGCGAAGCGGTCCACGGTGTGCTGGTGCCATTCCCGCTCCGCCCACTGAAACCACCTGCGGTTCAGCCGCCAGTCGTCCAGGTCCCGGTCCCGAGACAAGCGGTCGGCCCACTCGTTTGCCTCGCTTCTGATGTACCTCGCCTGGAGCTTGATGTCGTTTAAGTCCAGCAGGATCCACAGGCGCCGCATCCGCCGCATCAGCTCCGGGTTGCGCGACGTGAAGTGCGAGAGCATGGCCACCACCGCCTGGTTGTCGCAGTAGAGGCGCACCACCTTGCCGGTGAGCTCTCTCAGGAAGGATTGCACCGTTTTGTACACGGCCTCCAACTCCAGGTGCGTGATGTGCAGATGCCGTAGCTTGTCGGACCAGAATCCTCTTGCCGCGTGCTTGAGGTTCAGCATCCCGCCCCATGCGAACAGAGACGCGTCGGTGTGCACCTTCGCTCTCGTGGGGTTGCGCCAGATCTTGCGACCGTTCCACCGGCTCTGAGCCGGCAGCCTGAGCCACCACTCGATGTCGCTCCACGCCTGCCGTGTGAGCTTCACCTTCGCGCCCCATCCCCGCCTCGTGGAGAGCACGAAGTGGAGCTCCCTGAGATACAATCTCGCCGGAGGGACTGCCAGATACACAGACTGGCAGAGCCCCGTGAACGCGGCCAGCTTCCGAGCTGGGAGCCACCTCCGCTGTCGCGACGCCTCGCTGAGAAGCGCCTTGGACTGCAGGTGAATCTTCTGCAGCCTCGCCGGTGTCACGCGGAACTGTCCCGCCTTGAGGTCCACCTCGAGCCCGAGGTGCTCCACCAGCTGCGTCGGCTCCCATTGCCCCTTCTTCTTGTTGCGCGACAATCCGAGTCTCACCAAGACCCGAGATGTCAGCTCGCGCGCCCTGAGCGCCTCGATCCTGCTGCTTAGCAGCAACAGGAAGTCGTCCATGTAAGGGAGCACCCGCGCCCCCTGCTGATGCTCCTCGCGGCCGCATCCTCCAGCTCGTCTGCGAACTGCCCAACGTCGTCGCACCTTGCTTACGCTTTGCAGCTTCCGCACCTCCCGCCGATCCTCCGCGGATCTCGGAGAACGAAGGCACTCCACGAGCACCTTCATGACCTTGACGAAGATTCGTGGCGAATCGTTCCAGCCGAAGGGAAGGGCACCGCACTGGAATAATTCCCCCCGCACGTCGAACTGCATGTACTCCTGGAAGGCGGGGTCGATCCCCACGACGTGGTAACCGTCCTGGAGGTCGAAACTGAAGCACCAGTCGTTCGGCTTGGCGAGCCGACGCAGCTTCTTTAACGTCTCCATCTTGCAGCGAGATTTCACGCAATGAGCGTTCAACCAGCGGAAGTCCATCACAAGACGCCACTTGTTCGTCCCCGGCTTCGGCACCAGGAACACGCGGGATACGTGTCGTCGCCTCCTCGCTCGCACCCATGCGCCCGTTCTGAGACACCGCTCGGTCTCTGCGGCCATCCACTCCAGCTGCGGAGGGGTGGCGTCGCCCAACGACACTCCGTGATCGAAAGGCAGAGGCGCCTTGTCGACCCAACGCATCCTTGCCCCTTTGCCGATCCACTGCATCACCTCTGAGTTCGCGCCAGCTGCGCGCCATGCCCCCCTTCTGCTCCGCACCCTTTCCTGCAGGGTGGGCTCTTTCCGTTGAACGCCCTGAGGGGCTTCCGAGGGGCGGAAGGCGTCCAACCTTTCCGTGATCGGAGAGTTAGGTCTGGGCTTGGGCGCCTCGCCCAAGCCCTGACCCTTTACCTCCCTTGCCGCTGCCGCGGCCACCTTCACCTTTTCCAGCGCCTTTGCCCTTGCCTGCTTGACGGTCACGAAAAGTCGAAACTTTGGCGCTGGCCTTGGCGTGCGTGTTCATCACGGCCTTCGCCTTCGTGGTGTCGAATTCCTTCAACCACTTCGCGAGCACTGAGTCGCTCACCAACCCGTCGCTGCCTGCGTACACCTTTTCCTCGATGAAAGCCAACTTCGCCCGCAACGCCTCAGCTCCGCCGCGCGACGTTGCGTCAGACTCCATGCTCGCTCTGAGCTGCAACATGGTGTAACGGTTGTTCAGGAGCGAAAAAACGCCCTTAAACGTGTTGTGCGCTGCGAAAACGCGCTCACTCAATTCCTCCACCGTTGGGGGATCCTTTTCATCTTGACACCAGTCCAAGGTCACCTCGGAAAACGCAATCGCATCGTGCATGTACGACAGCGCAGGGGCAAGCACCAACTGCTCGTAACGCATGGACGAGTTGGTGCGTTTGGAGAGGGCGTCGTAGGTCTTGTCGTTGTACAGGTCGTACATCTGCGGCATGTCAGTCTCCAGTGTCGCAGGTCTCACAGGGAACGGATTCCCTTCAACGTGTGGGACATACGGGAGCTTTTTTAATGCCTCCAACTCCGCGTCTCCGCTCTGAGCGGAACCACCAGCCTGCGAAGCGGCTTTCGCTGCCGCCTCCTCCGCGACTTCAACTCTCGCTGCGAGAGTCTCCATCTGCTTCATCATGAGCTTCATAATTTCGCCCTGTTGCTCCAACAGGACTTCCATCCCGGACTTCGCCGCCGGTTGTCCAGCCGCGCCAGCATTGTTCTCCGACGCGCCTTGCTCACCTTCCTGATCGCTCATTGTCGTAAGTCGTCAAGGGTTTAAACTTCCACAGTAACCTTAAAATGTGGGGTAAAAAAAATTGCAGTGTGCCGCACTAAGAATTTCTCCGCGAGGAAAATTTTCTTGTGAAGTTCTTTTGCAAGGCAAAAGAACAGAGCTGCGGATTCCCACGGGCGGAACTCCTAAATACTGTTGTGTGTAAAGCCTTTAGATCTAACTCAGCTGCTGATTTGATCTAACGGCTCAGGACACTCTGATCGATCTACCGGCACAGAAACCTCTAAAATTCCGCAGGCTCCAATCTAACCATAATTTAAGAAATTATGGCCGCTCCTATTCCCGATCCTACCGCTGCTGACGTGCGCGCAGCTTACACGGCGCCTCAGGTTCTTCCGGCAGTGACTGCGGCAGTGAATTTTTACGACTCAGTTGCGACCGCCAGGATTGGCCGCGCTAAGTTTCTGGAGTCTGCTGAGCAATTGATTTTACGTTTACAGCCAGTTGGCCCGGCTATTTCTGTGCGTATTCCGCCGCCGGAGATTCCTCACCTTGCCAGACTACAGTTGGCTGGTATTTTGGTTCCGGACGTTGCCACACCTTCTGGTTTCAGACTTCCGATTCAGTGGGAGACAGGTGTTGGCCAAGCTATCTGGCGCAATGTTAGGGAACAATCAATTCAGCGGTGGAAACATGTTGGCTCTTTGCTACAGTCGCTACGTGTGTTCACCGCAGCCCAGATTCCAGTCGCAGGTGCTCCGGGAGGTCTTGTGGGCCCAATACTGCCGATTCTTGGGGCTCCAAGGGCGGGAGCAGCAGCGGGTGCGCCGGTTGCTGCGATTCTTGACCCGGCCATTTCAACTTTTGCAGACGCAGTTACAAAAGCAGGCAGAAGATCACGCCGCAGCCCTTGCCGCCATTCAGACTCAGATGACAGCGCAAGCCGCGGCACATGCGGCCGCGTTAGAAGCCGCTCCAGCCAGGGCAGCAGTCGTGGCGGTGGACCCTGCGATTCAATTGCTGTATGAGGAATTATCAAAATCAGTTCTTGTTACGGAAAAGTGGTCTCTCGAGACGTTGGACGTTCTCGCTGAAGTTTTGCTTGTGCACGCTCGCAGACTCTCAGTTTTGATTGTTGCCACGGGCTCTACCCGATTTGGAGTAGACCCTTTCGAGACTGTCCGCCCAGCTAAGATGCCGCTACTCGTTCATTTTTGCCGCGAGCTTCTAGCGGAGGACCCAGACACGTTGGTGGGTCCGCGGGCAACGATCGAGCTTTTGCAGGCACGCGTTTTCCTGCTAAAGAAGACCCTGGTGGGATGGCAAGAATTTGTGTCGCTGGTGGACCCTTCTTTCGTCACAACTGACTTTCAGGCGCTTGGGGGTACGCGGGTCGCTGCTTCCGTGCCTGAGAGAGCGATGCCTGCAGTTGGGCAACTGACATGGATTCCGAAAACACCGGCGAAGGCGGAACTTTATCGCCAGCGTGAATCGGACATTGAGGCTGCGATGCGAGGCGACCCGATTTCGGAGGAAGCCGCCCAGTTCTCAGGTGGTTCCTGGTTGCTAACCCGTCTAGCCCCTGTTGTGCCATTGGGGGGCCTTCACAAGGGGGTGGACTTGCGGGTTCGTCCGTTCCGTACATTTGCGGAGGACGAGGAGCCGCGCTGGGAGCTGGGACTGGACGGCAAGTCCCGGCTACACTTGAAGACCAAGTGCAAGACCATCGAGGAGTGGGAGCAAGCTTTTTTGCACATCGCGGTGGAGTGCCCCTCTAAGGAGCAAGGGAGGGTGCTACTTTCCTTCCACGCTTGGTTTAAACTGTGTGTCTCACAGTTTGGGTTCGCAGTGATGTTGGAATTCTACGACTTTCTGATGAAGCTGGTCGCTGACAACAGAGCTGACATGTCGGAGCACCGCGTTAACACGGTGTGGCAAGAGTTTCAGCTCTTAAAGTCGCGGGAGGGAACGGACATTTACACGCCGTCATCGCGGGTGTCCCCGAACCCGAAGGCCCCGAAGTTGCCTCTAGTGGAGCCTGCTCCGAAGTCCGCTGCTCTCACAAAGCCCCCGAAGTTTAAGGGCCAGTGCTGTTGGAATTTCAACAAGGTCACCGGGTGTTCTACTCCTGACTGCCCCCGTCCCCACGTTTGCAAGAAGTGTGGGGGCAAGCACACCCAGCAGGTGTGCACGGTCGGGTGATCTGACAGCCTGCCACCCGTGATTGTTGTGGCACGGGTGGCGGAGGCACATGACAGCGAAGGGAGTGCCGCATGGGCGGGAGAGGTAAACACTGAGTGCCAGAGGTGGACCGCGGCTGTCGCGGGGTTGGTACTTTGGCACGAGGGGCACCTGTGCCCGCATGGAGAAGGCCTTCTCCCCGTAGGCGGCCGCAGGTGAGCCCTCCGAAGAGGAGCTCACGAGACGACGTCCAGGCCAAGGTAGCACGGCGAGCTTCTCCGGTGAAAGTTGCTCTACCCGCCGATGTTGCGGGTGTGATGCCGGTGCCTGTGGCGCCCCACTCCTTTCAGAAGGTGTGGGATGAGACCGGCCAGCCTTGCCATGACTCTTCCTTTGTTGCAGGGGAGGTGGACATTGGGCCGATGCCCGCTCCAGTCACAGCTTCTAGGCTTTGGCCACCTCTGCTAAAGAAGTTGTGGCAGGACACCACCACTGTGTCGCTTGCAGTTGCAGGTACATCCATAACCCAGTGGCATGAGTTCATCTCGGAGCTGCGGGAGGCGGGTGCTTCTGTGCCGAACATGACGACCAACGCCTGCAGGATGGCGGCGGCGTTCAAGACGGACCCCGACAAAGTTTTTCTTGTATGGGGTGCCGCTTGCGGGATTGGATTCCCGTTCAGCTCGGTACCGGAGGACACATTCTACACGGTGGAGAACTACGTGCCCGCTGAGCATTGGGAGGCCATGGACAAGGAGATCCGTAAGGAGAGAGCTGCGGGCAACGTCGTGATGGTCAAGATGGAGTGGAACATCAAGGGCATCTCCGCTGTGGGTGTTGTCGCCAAGGAGCGGAAGGGCGTCATCAAGTTCACACCGGTGTGGGACTACGCCCGGCCCGAGGATGTGGGGGTGAACTCGAGGATTGACTTGGAGAAAGAGAAGTTCTCGTCCATCAAGGATGCCTACGCCTTGCTGCGCCCGGGCTTGTGGATGGCCAAGCTCGACCTCACAGCAGCCTACCGCTCCGTTCCAGTGGCGGCCATGTACTGGATCGCCCACGTCTTCGAGTGGGATGAGCAGGTGCTGGCAGACACCAGAGCGCCCTTCGGCAACTCCGCCATGCCAGGCAACTTCATGAGGTTTACCCGAGGCATTGTTCGGTGGATGAAGGCACAGGGTGCCTCGATCGTGGGGTATTTAGATGACTTCCTGTTGATTGGTAGCAAAAAGGTCCTTTCTGAGTTTTTGTTGCTCCTCAGAGAGTTCGTGACCTTCCTGGGCTTCGAGGTCAACGATGACAAGTGTGAGGGACCATTCCAAGCTATCGAGTTCCTTGGCATTCTGCTTTCCACCGAGGGCAACCAGTGCACAGCCAGCATCTCCGAGGATCGCATTGTGGTGGTGCAGCAGAAGATTGCTGAGATCCGCAGGCTGGGGGCTCTGGCGGGCTGCCAGGTGCCCCGCACTTTGATGGAGGGGTTGCTGGGGCTCTTGGCTTTCTACGGGCAGGTGGTGTACGGGCTCTCCCTCTACACCCGCTATGCCAACGCCCTCCTGGCTAAGGCCAAGGGGAAGTACCTTCACCTCACGGACAAGGTCGTGCAAGACCTGAAGATGATCGTGACGGTCACCCGCCTCTACAACGGGCGCAAGATCCGGCTGGACCGGGTGGAAATCAAGTGGGAGTGGTTCTCCTCCGATGCGTCCACGGGCAAGGGCATGGGCGCGGTGCTGGACCGCCGGTGGTTTGCGGTGACATGGGCTTGGCTTATCTGCTAGCCCCAAGAGCATTACTTCCCGTTCCGACCGGACTGCCCGGAGAGCTACGACATCGGCTACCTCGAGCTCTTCACCGTCTTCTGGGCCATCGTGTTGTGGGGCAAGTACATCACCGGGAAGACCGTTGTTATCCGCATCGACAACAACTGTGTCATCGGCCAGGTGGAGAACTGGTGGGGCCCTGCAGCTTACATTCCCCTGCTCCGCCAGCTCTTCTACACGTGTGTACAACATGACGTCCGCCTTCGCCCCGTGTACATCTCTTCCGAGGACAACATCTACGCGGACCTCCTGTCCCGTGACCGGGTTGAGGACTTCCGAGCGAGGTTCGAGGCGGACAAGCAGCGGCTGGTGAGGATCGAAGACCGTGATGACTGGATGTTTATCCCGACCCTCTGGCACCCGCTGGATGTGCAGCTGGGGCCCTTCACCGTGGACTGCTGCGTCTCGGAGAACGCGGCCAACTCCTTCTGCAGAGTGGGTTGGACCAAGGTGGACGACGCGCGGGTCATGGACTTCACCGGCCACAACGCCTGGGGCAACCTGCCATTCTCCGACTTCATTGACATCGTGGCACTTCCGCCACTTTCCTGGTGTCGTGGTGGCCCGGGAACCCGGGCTTCGAGCTTGTGGTGTCCCTGCCAGGCGTGTTCAAGATCGTGCGCAGATGGGAGCGCAACAGTGCCCTGTTCACTGCCCCCTCACCAGAGGGAGGCGGGCGCACCTTCTGGGGCCCCACTGACTGGCCTGTCATTGTGGTACATTGCCCCCCCTGTGAAGTGAGCTGGACTGACACCGAGCTCACGGGGGTCACGGGGTGAGCAGAGGAGTTCCTGGACACTCTGCGGACTCGGACTGTCACCCTGCAGTCGGAGTGCTTCGCCCTCGACACCCAGCCAGCCTACTCCACCGGTGTGAGGAGCTGGGTGTCATTCTGCATCTCCGGCAGAGCCAGGGGCTTCCTGGACAAGATGCTGCCGGTGGAGGATGGGGGCTTCTCCTCATCGTGGGGGTGCTCAACCCCCACAACTTCAACGAGAATGTGGTCTTTGCTGCGATGGACACTTGCTTCTTCTGTTTCTTCAGAAAGGACAACGTGTCCGTCGAGAAGGCTGAGGCATGGAACCCGCGGGGGCACTTGGTGTGGTCGGATGTGACCTTCCCCGACTCCACCTCAGCAGACATCAGAGTCGGCACTTTGGTGCAAGTCTGTGTTGCCCCCCTTGTTGAGGCTACACCCGGTTAGGCAGGGGCTCTAGGCTTTGGTCTAGTGGTACTCAAAGGCCCCTCCTTGCATCCGGTAGGTGTTCATCCAGGCCTGTGTGGCCACCGTTAGGGGCCAACCCGAGTTGGGTGTGTGGAAGCTTCGGGCTCAGCTGGACGTGAGACCAGCTGGAGCCACCTCGGAGAACCTTCGGAGAACCTGTTGCTAGCAGCTTCGTGGAAGCTTCCTTGTCACCACTGCAGAGAGAGAGAGCCACAGTTTCACCAAACGGCAAACTAGAGTGAGAGAGACTTGTTGTGAACATGACTCAGACAGACGTGGACCAGCCTTGCTTGCCAGTAGTCGGCATGTAGCACAGAGCACCTAACAGACTCTGAAGGGGGGTACCCCAGCTAGCTGATGGTAACAATTTATTTCTAATCAAATTGTTATCCACATCTTGCAGTCTTGTTCACCTGTGATGATTGCAGGAGACGAATAATTCAAAATTATTGGCACTATAATTTCGGTTATCCGCCTGCAATCAGCTCACAGCCCCCCAGTCGGCCTGTCCACTGTCGGGGGAGATGGCCTCGCCATCTGGCAGCGCTAGCTGCCGGGGGCGCAATTCGACTCCCGATTCACGCCCCCAGCTAGACCGCAGGATCGCAGGGCCCGATCGGCAGGAGGATCCCTTGATCGCTAGATCTAGGGATTGCCAGCCCGACGGGGCCGTACTGTGCCGATCGCTGTTGGCCAGCCAGGTCGGCCGTGAGGGAGTTCTCTAACCAACCGTAACATCGCCATGTGCCAAGCCATCTCACGCCCCAAAAAGGCACCTGTGCCTCACTTTTTCTTCCCTCCCTCCCTACTCCTGACATGTGGCTCAAAAGAGTGAGTGCCGTGTGTGGAAGTTCTGCTCAAAATGGGACGAGACCATCCGGGAGTTTACCTCGAGAACCTTCTCGAGAACTCTTCGAGAACCCGCTGCTAGCAAACTTTCGCGGAAGCTTCCGTGTCACCACTGCAGAGAGAGGTTTACGCTTTACCAAACGGCAAACTAGAGTGAGAGAGATTTGTTGTGAACATGACTGACAGACGGGACCAGCCTGCTTGCCAGTAGTTTCAGCACAGCACAAGAGCACCTGACAGACTCTGAAGGGGGGTACCCCAGCTAGCTGATGGTAACAATTTATTTCTAATCAAATTGTTATCCACATCTTGCAGTCTTGTGCACCTGTGATGATTGCAGGAGACGAATAATCACAGGGGACCGCTCACTCCCTCGCCGTGCCTGGACGCAACAGAAGGGCAAAGTGCGACCGCCGAGGGGGCAGACGGCTCTGCACATTCTGGCGCCTACGCCGAGCACTCCATTTCAGGCGTCATGCGAGCTGTGTGAAGCATGTGTATATGTGACACCGTACTCTCAGAGTTCACATCCGTGCGCGGGTACGTCAGCTGTGCGCGGGCTTTGAGACGTGCGAAGGCGCGCACCCCCCGGTGGTGTCGGTGGTGAGGCGGTTGCACTGCTTGGCGCACTCGCACGGGCGATTCGGGATCGGGAACTTGCTGCACACCGATTGGACAGCTCCACATCCAAGTACCAATCAGAACATATGACCAATCCCCAACACCCAACACCGCTAGTTCAGCCCTTGACCATCCACACGGGTCCTTGGTACCCGCGCCTCATCCCAGCGACAGCATTAATGCGCGGGCCATACTTGGCTGTCATCAGACATCTGCCGCAACATGTCAAGTCGCCTCTCCCAAGAATCGGCCAAACACCGCCCAAATATAGGATGGACGCGGCAGTCAGAGGGGCGCCTCACAATGGCCGTGCACGCACCTGCATGGAAAAGTGTAATTTGCTGTAATCTGACATGCAGGTGCAGCCAACTGCGTAACCAAAACCATCACCCAAGCGTTCTCACACGCACGTACGTTAAAACACGGGCAGCATGTCCTTGTGACGACCAAACCACGAGCCGCCACAATGCCCCCGATATGTTCTTCCTGACGAAGCAAACCACGAGCCGCCACAATGCCCCCGACATTTCTTCTCGACGATCAAACCCACGAGCCGCCAATGCTCCCCCGGGAGCATAAGTTCTTCTCGATTGACCAAACCACTGAGTCGCCACAATGCCCTCGAGCATGTTCTTCTGACGAATAAACCATCAGCCGCCCACAATGCTCCCCCGATATGATTCTTTCTGACGACCAAACCACGAGCCGCCACAATGCCCCCGATATGTTCTTCTCTGACACCAAACCATCGAGTCACACAATGCTCCCCGATAGGTTCTTCCGACGACCAAACCACGAGCCGCCACAATGCCCCCGATACGTTTATTCATGAACCGAAATGCAAGCAGGGTGCACACAAGCAACACAATGCAAGCACGAGCAGGGATGGATGCTTGCTAGTATTCATTATAGATTACATTTAGTGTAGCAAGTCTTATTCCTCTCTTTCTCTTCTCAAGCTACGGCCTCTCTGGCAAGCTTTCTTTTCTCGGTGCTCTGCCTCTCTGGCGAGTCTTCTCTTAGGCTCTCTGCCTTCTCTTGCTCTTAGGCTCTCTGCCTTCTCTTGCTCTTAGGCTCTCTGCCTTCTCTTCTCCATCTGTCTCCATTACTCCCGAGTCTTTGGCTGGATGAGTGTCTCATAGTCTGTCAGGGAGCAGGCTGCTGCTACGAAGCTGCGCGGCTAGTTCCGTGCCTAAGCCTCTCTGGCTGTGCCTCTCTGGCTAACGGCAACGGATAGTAGCTTCCTCTCAGTAGCGCAGAAGCTTCCTCAGCAGCAGCCTCCACCCTGACCCTTCCCCCAAACCACAACCAACAGAGTCAGCAGGGATGGGAGGGAGGGTTTTACAATCTTCTGAGCAGAAAGCAGGGGCTTTTGGGATTCGGAAGTGTGGAAACTGACTCTCCGTTGTGGCGTCCGCAACTGATACTCCCTTGCGGGCGGTGACAACCCGATCAGGACGCCACCCAGGGTGTGTGGTATTCCCGATCGGGCCCTCTCCCGGGCGAAAAAAGTCGCGCCTGCTCGATTTCTCAGTTCTGAATAACCGAAATTATCGCGAGCGATAATTGTGAATTATTCATGAACCGAAATGCAAGCAGGGTGCACACAAGCAACACAATGCAAGCACGAGCAGGAATGGATGCTTGCTAGTATTCATTATAGATTACATTTAGTGTAGCAAGTCTTATTCCTCTCTTTCTCTTCTCAAGCTACGGCCTCTCTGGCAAGCTTTCTTTTCTCGGTGCTCTGCCTCTCTGGCGAGTCTTCTCTTAGGCTCTCTGCCTTCTCTTGCTCTTAGGCTCTCTGCCTTCTCTTGCTCTTAGGCTCTCTGCCTTCTCTTCTCCATCTGTCTCCATTACTCCCGAGTCTTTGGCTGGATGAGTGTCTCACAGTCTGTCAGGGAGCAGGCTGCTGCTACGAAGCTGCGCGGCTAGTTCCGTGCCTAAGCCTCTCTGGCTGTGCCTCTCTGGCTAACGGCAACGGATAGTAGCTTCCTCTCAGTAGCGTAGAAGCTTCTCAGCAGCAGCCTCCACCCAATCCTGCACCTAGCAGGGGCTCTCCGGACAGAGTCTGGGGTTCTCTCAAGGGCCCTAGGCACACTCACCCAATCGGAGGCATGGGAGGGCCGAGTGCACGAGTGAATCACCTGTCTAGAGCAGCGCTGCCGCGGCCTCTGCCATGGCGCCGGGAAGGATGAGCTTCTGCTCGGTGTCCAGCTCGCAGTAGCGCTCGAAGCAGTCGCTCTTCCAATCACCTTGCATCTTGATGTAGAGGCTGTTCACGTCCAAGCGCATGGCCGCTGTGGCCCCGCCCCTCCGCAAGGAGTGCCCGGCATAGCCGGCCGGGTCTAGCCCCACCCGCTCCGCCAAGGCCTTGATGCCTGAGACCAGCGCATCGTGGGTCATGGGCACCACCGAGGCCCGCCTGCCCACCGCCTTCTCCATCACGAAGAGGGCCGAGTCCCCTGGCCGCCCCGCCGTGCTCGCCATGAGGCGCGCGAGCGCCTGCACCGGGCACAGGAGCGATCCCGGCACCGCCCGAAGCGGCACCCAGTGCTGCCGCTCTCCGCACTGAATGGTCTTACTGTGGCGCACCCTGACCCACACCACCGCCATGTCGTCCTGGAACAGGATGTCGTCTCTCACCAGCGCCCCCCGCGTGTTCCACGCACCTGTCTTACCCGTGGTGAGGTTGTCCTTCCGGAACAACCCGAAGAAGCCCACGAGGATGGCCGCCCACAGTGACATCTGGGTGAGGTCATGCGTGGAGATGAGCTGCGCCATCTTAGCCAGGTCTGCCAATGTGAGTGGCATGACCGGCTTGGGGGGCCTCCCCCAGCACCGCTTCACCCCCTGGAGGGTGGCCGCCACCGCGTGCCTGGCTGCCACCGGCACCCACTCGTGCCCTCGCTGTAGGTGCAGCTGCCGAACCCCTGCCAGGTAGTTCTTGATGGTGTCGGGCTGCACGAACCAGCTGGAGAAGGTGATGAACATGCAGAGAGTGGCGTCCGTGGCTGGCAGGAGGGGGTCCAGGCACCCCATGCAGGCGAAGGCAATGCAGAAGGTGACGAAGGCTCTCACCCCCGTGCCGTAGCACCTCCTCGTCTCTGGTGCCAGGGCTTCCGCCCTGCAGCGCTCCGTCTCGCGCTGCAGCTCCTGCACCAGCTCCTCTGCCCAACCCTCACGCCCAGTCAGGGAGGGCCACCGGCTCCGGCCCCACCCGCACAACAACCACGGGCCACCTGGTGGGCCCCCAGGCGGTCCTGCCGTGCCCCCGCAGGTCAGGGGCAGTGAACAGGTGTGTGCCCTGCGCCCACTCGCGCACCACCTTGAACACTTCGGGCAGGCTCTCACGAGCTCCCAGCCCTCGTTCCCCGGCCACACCGGCACGAGGAAGCACGCTGCCGTGCCCCACTGCTGTCGCCTCTTGCACTTCAGAAAGTTCTTGATGATGGCCACGATGATGCTGAAGGGCAGGTTGCCCCAAGCGTTGTGGCCGTCGAACTTCTGGACCCGCGCATCCTCCGCCTTGCTCCAGCTCAGGTAGCAGTAGGCGTTCGCCCGGGACTCCGCCACGCAGGCGTCCACTGTGAACGGGCCGAACTCCTGGTCCAGCTCCGCCCACCGCACCGGGCAGACCATCCAGTCGTCCCGGTCCTGCCGCCAAACCGTGGCCCGCAGGAAGGCACGGTGCTCCACCTGGAAGCGCGGCATGTCCAGCCTGGAGAGGAGGTCCGCCATCAGGTTGTCCTTGGTGGAGATGTACTTGGGCTGCAGGCGAATGTCGTGCTTGGCGCACGTGTAGAAGATCTGCCGCAGCAACGGCAGGTACTCCACCGGCCCCCACCAGCTGCCCACCTGGTACATCGCGGACTTGTTGTCGATGTTCACCACAATCGTACACCCCGCCATCCGGTGCCCCCAAAGCACCACCGCCCACCAGACGGCGAACAATTCCAGGTAGTTGATGCTCCAGCTGGCGGGGCACCCCGGTCGCCTCGGGAACCAGGGCCGCTGAGGCAGCCTCGCCAGGTCCGCCCAGCTCAGCAGGAAGAAGAGCTTCTCCCAGACTCCACCGAAGCCCAGCGTGCCCGAGGCGTCTGTGGCGAAGTGCCGCTCGTCCACCAACCGCCTTTCCAGCACCACGTTCCTGCCGTTGTACTGGCGCACCACCTGCTCCAGCACGGCCAAGTCCTCGAGCACCGGGTGCGGCAGCCTCACCGTCCTCCTTCCCGTGGTGGCCGCGAGGAAGTTGAAGCCCCTCCTCGTGTAGAGGGAGAGGCCCCACACCACATGGCTGCAGAATGCTAGCAGCCCCAGCAGCGACTCCAGGGCTCGCCGGGACACCATGCCCCGCGCCGCCCGCGCTCGCAAGTCCCCCGCCATCTTCACCACCACGGCGATGCGCTCCTCGTCAATTGACGCCGTGCAGACGTCGCCCTCCGTGCTCAGCAGGACCCCGAGGAACTCCAGGAGCTGTGTAGGACCCTCACACTTCGCACTGTTGACCTTGAAGCCCAGGAAGGTCAGAAACTCGACCAACAAGAGCATGGCTTCCTCCGCCTGCTCCCTGGTCTCGAGAATGCAGAAGAAGTCGTCGAGGTACCCCACGGTGGGGATCCCCCGTGCGCGCATCCACGCCACGATGGCCCTCGTCCACCTCATGAAGATGCCTGGCAGGGCCCGGTTGCCAAACGGAGCCCGTGCATCCATCCACCGCACGTCGTCGAACTCGAAACACTGATGCGGCCAGTACATGGACGCGATGCCCTTGCTCCGGTAGGCGGTCTCCATGTCCACCTTGAACATCCAGTACTTCGGCCGTAGCATGCCGTAGGCCTCCTTCACGGTGGTGAACTCGTCCTTGTCAAGCTCGATGCGGGCGTTCACCCCCACCTTCTCCGGCCGAGAGTAGTCGCTGACGGGCCTGTACTTGATCTTGCCCTTGCGCACCTTTTCCACCATTCCGAGGGCAATGATGCCCAGGGGTAGGCGCCACCTCGCCAGAAAGATGTGGCCTGCCTCGGCCTCGCGCCGGATCTCGTCCCTCATGACGTCCATGTGCTCCGGGCCCACGTAATTGGGGACCCGGTACGGCTCGTCCACCTCGATCTCCTCTGATGGCCATCCTGCACCGCATGCCGCGCACCTTACGAGGAAGTCTACGTCGTGCCAGTCGTGGAACGCGGCTGCCACAAGATGTGCACGACTGGTGAGTGTCGGGATGGCGCAACCGACGCGCTCGCACTCCTCCTCGTAACATCTTCGTTCGTTCTCGCCCGTGCCACACGCCTCCATGTTCTCGATCGTGGCCCGCTGCAAAATCTCCGCGCGGATCGCCGGCCACCTCGTCGACGTGCGCACCCGTCTAGGATCCTCGGGCGAGCGCCAGGCGTCGGGGTCCGTCTGCGTGACGGGGAGTGGAGCGACGCGCTCCACCTCCCACCGAAGGGGGACTCGATCATGCCTGCGAGGTCCCCCGAGCACGTCCCACACCGGGATGAACTCGTCACTCCTCAAGCCATCCCACCACCTCAAGGGAGCCGGCTCGCCTGCCGGCACCTCTACCTCGCGCTCTCCACGTACGCGCTCGGCTAGGGTGGCCTCACCCTCGCATCCCTTCTCCACCACCGGCGCCATGTCCGCCTCCACTGCCGGGCCCGGCACCGTCGCCGGGACTTCACCCGCCCCCACCGGGGCCTCCCGGCTGCTTTCCGGCTCCCCCGGCGGCACAGCTACCGCCGGGATCAGCCCTTCGTCTCACGGCTGAGGACCCGGACACCCCGGGTCAGTCCGGACGTGTCCCTCATCTCCGCAGACACTACAAACGTGCCTGAAGTGGCAGTTAGGCTGGTGCCTGCAGTGGCCACCGTTGTGGCCGTAGCACGCATCTGGAATGCCACGGCCACGGCCCCCGGCTCCACCACCTGCTCCCCCGCCGCGTCCGCCCCGGCCTCCGCGGCCCCCTCTGCCTCTGCCTCCCTTACCGTTGCCATCTTGTGGCTGCTGCGGCTGCTGCGGCTGCTGTGGCTGCTGAGTACCTTCACGTTGCCACTTGTAGTCATTGCGCTTCTTCCTCGCGCCCGGTTGCAGCCGGTGCTGCTGCTGGTAGATCCGCCACACGCGGTCGTACCCCTCCAACGAGATGCCCACGGTCGATCTTTGCACCTGACGGACCAGGTGCTCGTAGAACTCGTTGAAGTGGTAGAAGGTGAAGTCCGCCGCGATCGTCTTCGCCCAAGCGAGGAAGTCCACGAGGGTCTCCCGCGCCTCCAATGGTGCCTCGCACATGATCCGGAAGAAGCCCCGTTCCCACTCGTCCATGTCTTTGCACTTCCTGGTCTTCGGCACCACCGTGAGCTCGCCATTTTGCATCTTCAGGCGGCCCTCGTCCTCCTGCGGCAGCCTCTGCGGTGGCTGTACCAGCAGGTTGACCCCCGCGAGGGGCCCCCGGGCCGGGATCGCAGATGGGAGAGTCCCCGCACCTGGGGGGCGAGCGATGTCCTCGGGGGCCAACTCTCCTCGAAGTGCACGCGCAAGCTGCTCCTCGTTGACCGTTCTGAATGAGCTCCCAAGCGCTGCCAGCTGCTCCCGACGAGCCGCGTCCAGGGGCGGGAGCCGAGCACTCCCTCCCCCCGCGGCCCGAGCCTGCTCCTCGTCAGAATCCCCACCTCCTCGTTTCCTCTTTTTAAAGAAAGAAGGCGCCATCACGTCGGTCAGCAGGAACGAAGGGACCTTGGACTTGACGAATGCCTGAAACTCGCCCACCCGCGCCTGCAACATGTGAACGAACGCCCGCCAATGCTCTTGTGTGGCCTCTTTGCCCGCTGGCAGCTCGTCCAGCTCGCATTCTTCTTCCGCTAGCTCAGGAAGTGCGTACACCATCGCAGGAAAGGCGTTCGCTTCCAGCGCTTTCATCGGCAATTTACCGAATGGGTGGATCCCTTTCAGCAGCGTCAGTTGGGACCTGAGCTTCGCCGCCTCGTGTACCAAATCTGCGCATGCCTGCGAACACTTAGCAATGTCCCAACTCTCAGCCGTCGCCACTGAATCCCTTAGCGCCCTCGCCAGCGCTTCTGCTTCGGGTGGCGTCACGCCACCGCTGAGCAGGGTGGCACCCGCCGGTGCCCCCCCCCGAGACTCCAAGCTCGCGATGCGAGAGCCTAAAGCGTCGAGGCGGGCCCCCAAAGCGGTGGCAATTGCCGCCGCGATTGCGTTCGGATCCACCGCTGCCGCAGGTGTAGGGGACACCGTTGCGGCAGTCCCGGTGCCAAGACCCGTGGCGACCCCGGCCGTCCCCGAAAGGACGCCGGCACCGAGGCCCCCTGATCCCGCCAATGCTCCGGACACCGCTGCCGCGGGAGCGGAGCTCGCCGCCGCGACAGTCCCGATGCCCGAAACCCCTGGGGCTCCAGCCGTCCCTAAAAGGACGCCGCCACCGGAGCCCGTCGCCCCCGCCGGCCCCGAAGCTGCAATTCCACCTGCACCAGCCCCAGCAACGCCTGCCAAGGCCCCACTCGTGGAAATCCCCGCGTTCGTTGCAGCCACCGGCGATGCCAAACTGAGAACCGCGTCAACCCATGCCTCCACCTGCGCAAACTTCTCAAGTTCTCCTGCCTTGCGATCCGCCCAATTGCCCGGCAAAGCCGGCCACAGGCCCACCGAAAGTGCCCCTGCCGAATCAACAGCGAGCAGGCCCGCGTCTAAAAGAACATCCGTCTGCGAGCGCACGTCCTCTGGCAACAGCTGCAAGTCCGACATGGAAGAAGCAACCCAAGCCAAAACTTGTTGCCGCTGCTTTTCCCAAGAACTCAACCTCATGCGCGCAGAGACTTTCAGCAGCTTCCGTAACTGTGTCAACTTTGCTTTCGCCACTGCCGAAGTCCAGACAATTAAATGGTCGTTTCTCGAAGACATGGCAACCAAATTCAAGTCCGGAATAAAAGAACTCGCTGTCTACCAATCGGCCACCAAACTGCCGTGAAAAAATTACGTTGATTTACAAACTTCAGAGCAAAAAGCAGGGGCTTTCGGGATTCGGAAGTGTGGAAACTGACTCCCCGTTGTGGCGTCCGCAATTGATACTCCCTTGCGGACGGTGTCACCCCCGTGACACCCCGATCGGGACGCCACTCGCAATGTGTCGTATTCCCGATCGGGCCCTCTCCCGGGCGACAAAAGTCGCGCCTGCTCGATTTCTCAGTTCTGAATAACCGAAATTATCGCGAGCGATAATTGTGAATC